>JBBBDQ010002375.1:207500-357500 GCA_037127315.1 Ascarosepion bandense
TACGAAATAGGAGCCAATTTCCCTGACGAGCCGTTAGGCGAAACTGTGGTCGGTTGTTGGCTCTTAGATTTTCTGTATATATATATATATATATATATATATATATATATATATATATATGACATTCTACTGGACTTGCTTTGAACTGAGAGTGGATATGTGGGCGGTGTAATGGATGGCGGTTTGAATTGAGAAATCAGAGCACCAAGTTCGAATTCCAATCATTCATTACTTTCATTTACGCGCAAATACACTTAAAAAGGTATGCATTAATTTCATTCATTGAGCTATGGTTTAAATAGTGGTGTTTCTATCTTGTAAAATCGTTGTTATTCTCAGTAAATTGTTAAATTCATTTTCCCTCACAAAAAACCTTTCTGCGTCAAATAACCACAAAGTATTAATAAACCGTAAAAAATCAGTCAGTGGTAATGACCGTTACTTATTTTCTACTTTTCTATTTATGAAAGCCAAAATAAAAGCTGGAATTTTCCATCCTGATTTTTCAAAACAGTCAGGCGAGGCCCTCCCCACTTGAAAGTTTACTGTAGTATTTTGCATTTTGCCAGTCATCAGTTACAAAACCAGCTCTTCTTAAATCTATGAAAGTATGTATTTATTTTTTGTGAGAGTTTAATATTTTTCTACATTTATATGTAAGATCGTAACAGATCTGACTGCATTCAATTAAAACATTTTTTGCTTTTTTTTCCAGCCGAAGAAGCAAAAGAACGATGTGTACGTAAAAGGATTTTGATCATTCGTGTAATCGCGTGTCTCCCCTATTAAATGTAAATCATCTTCTTAACATATCTCGCGGCCACACACGATCATCCTTTAGAAACAGTTTCCTATGAAAATAAACACAGATAACCGTGTAATTTCAAGATAGTGGGAAGCAATTTGTTTTCTTAAAAGATAAATCAAAATTTAAAAATTAAAGTAGGGAAAAACTTTCTCTCTCAGTATGAATTAAGACCAGATTCACCCGGAGAGCGCTGAGTGAAAAAATAAATAAATAAATGAAAATAACGTTTCAACGCTTCTAAAAACAGAAACCTATTTTTAAAGTTCACAATTGCTTCAAACGAGTCAACCTTGAGCGTTAAGCTTCCTCAACTCTTAATGAATCATCAAAAATTCGTTAACAGCAAATGACGTTTGGCTGGGAGTCAACTATACGCACAATCGCTTCCGAAGCGATAATGTATGACAAAGGAAAAGATGCGGCTAACAAGAAGGGACGATGATGAAAAGTCCTCAGCTCAACCAAAATCTGATCAAATGACCAAACATGGTAATTATTTTGAAATCTCTCCTTGGTCAGACAGAAAACTTTTCATCACAACCTTGTATGTTTTTAACAAATCAGCCTATTAGCAATCATCATTCTTTTTTCTTTTCTATTTTTTTCTATTTTTTTTATTCCTGGTTACGTCCAGCAGCAAGGCCGCTGATTGAGAGATAGGAGGTTTTGAGGAGCGTAGAACCTCTTAATTGCTGTTGTTCCCTAGCCCACCCTGACCCGAAGTTGTAGCACCTGTTAGGCTCCCAGCTATAGGCAAATAGTTAACCCTCCTCAAACAAAAAAAAATTCTATGAAAGTAAAAAATGCATTTCTATAGTAAAATTATCAACAATATATCAATCAACATGAACTCTTTCATAACATTAATCTATATAATATCCTACATTTTTTAAAATCCAACTATAACAAGTGTTTGATGTTGTATTTTTGTTGAAAAACTACAACATAAAATACATATCACAGCCTCGAATAATTATGTCTACACAAACATATATATACCCAAAAGCTGAGTATCAACTACCATGTATTCAATTGTGAAAGCAGGATAACATATATCATATTTTTATTACTTCAAAGTACCCGAGAAAATTTAAGTTTTTTGCCGTTAAACAAATAAATAAATATATTCGTTTCTTCTTCTTCTATGTGCCCTGTTCCTTCAAGACGTAGACGATCATGGCTTTCCACGTCTCCCTATCCCTGGTGGCTCTTAGCACCATGCAACCCTCATTCCATCATCCACCTGATTAGGTCCTTCAAATATGTTATCCGTTGCTTTCCCCTGTCTCTTTTTCCCTCTATCTGGCCTGTTAGTATCAGGTTCTCCAAGCTGTCTTTCCTCATTGCATATCCCAAGAGCTTCAACCGTTTCTTCCTTATGCTCAGTATCGATTTCCTTTTTGTTTCCATTATTTCTAGGACCTCATCATTGCTCACATGCTCGATTCATGATATTCGCAGCATGCTTCTGTAGAACCACATTTCAGTTGCTTCAAGTTTTACATTCGATCAGATTGTCCAACATTTACTGCCATATTGAAGAAGTGACAACACATAGCAATCCAGTACTCTCTTCCTTGTTTCTATCGAAATTGTCCTGTTTCTTAATATTTTACTCAACTTCTGGAATGCTTCATTCGCCATGCCATTTCGCTCTTGGATCTCTGTGTCGCACTTTCCGTCTTCTGTTATAACACTTCCCAGGTATTTAAATTTTTGTACCTGCTTAATTCTAGTATCCCCGACCTGTATTTGACATATTGGTCTGGCCTTTTTACTGATGTCCATGCATTCGGTTTTCTTGCAGTTTATTTGTAGTCCTTTCTTATCACTCTCTTCAGCTACCTTCTGTAGAAGGTCTTGTAGTTTTCTTTCTGTGTCTGCTATCAGCACTGTATCATCTGCGTACCTTAGGTTGTTTAAATTGTGACCTCCGATGAGAAATCCAGGCATAACTTCTAGGGTCCTTAAAGTATTCTCGCTGTACAAGTTGAACAGATCCGGTGAAAAGACACATCCTTGTCTTACGCCCCTTTCTATCTTTGCATATCTGCTGAATTTATTACCTGTCCGTATACAAGCGGTTTGCTGCCAGCAAAGATTCTTGATTATATGTCAAGGCTGCCGAGCACCTCCATCAATTCTTTGTGGCGTATTTTGTCAAACGCCTTCGCATAATCGATAAAACACAGGTATAAGTCCTTCTATATTTGTATTGCCCTTTCAGAGAGCATCCTAATCATAAATATGGCATTCCTTGTTCCAGTGTCTTTGAATAAACCGTACTGTTCTTGTCCTATCTCTGTCCTGATTCTGCTTCTCGCTCTATTCATCAGGATTCGGACGATCAGTTTTGTTATATGGCTCATTCAACTGATGGTTCTGTGGAGTTCGCACTCGTTTCACTCTTTCACATAATTTGAAATAACTTAAAGCAGACTGGTGGTTTCTCCTATAAAGAGGGACGTTGGTTCGAACCTTGCTTTTCTTTATTAAGTTTTCTGTGGTAAACAGGCCAGTAAACGTATTGCATGCTTTAATACACGTTTAAAAAAGGGGGGCTGTCTACATAAATACGAATATCCACTAAAATAACGTTTACACTAATAACAATGGTGGATTAAAAATAATTCTTTAAAAATATATTATAATGTCTCCGCTTAAATTCTGAAATTTTATTTACTTTTTTTTAATGGGAGTAGATAGCTCCGCCTATCACTTTGTTCACACATCTACAGAAGTAGAGGTTTATCCATGTTTTCTGCTTCAGATTGGTTTCCCAGTTCATTCTAATGTCTACTTGAACTCTATACTTCTGACGTATCCGCCTAAACACTGCTACATTCTTGACTATTATTTTTTTGTCAACTAGATTAGATAGGTTTGCTTATCTTCCGATTTACACTCCGCCACGGTCTCTTAAACAGGAGTAGAGGTTTATTTCCTGTTTAGGATTGGGTTCCCGGTTCCTTCGAATGTCTATCTGAACTCGATACTTTTAACGGCTCCATCAAAACTCTGAAACTTTATTTACTAGGTCCTGGGTATGATAATAAACTGCATCCAGCAACAAGGCCTCTGATTGGTAGGTTGTGAGCAGAATGGAACCACCTTTTAATTGCTGTTGTTCCCCGGTTCACCCTGCCTCGATGTGGTAGCATTTGTTAGGGTCCCAGCTAGGGGCAAATAGTTTAGCCCAAACTGAAGTCACAACACTATGAAAGTGTAAAAATAGACTTTTTATAGTTAAAATTCCAGGTTTCTGGTTCTGAAGAAAAAAATATTACCAGCAATATATTTTTGAAGGAAATAAATATTACCAGCAATATGTTTTTGAAGGAAAATAAAATACCAACAGCAATACTTATTTGGGGAAAAATACATACCAGCAATACATATGACTCTCACGTCAAAGAAAGCTGATCTACAAACATTTTTTAATATATATATATAATCGTGTGGCCCCAAGCAAGGCATTTTACTGCCACTGTTGTGCAAGAGGTTACATAGGAGGAATGTTATGAGAAAGAGTGACAGGCTACAGAGGGTGTCAGGAAGAGAGTATGAGAAGGAAGAGAATACTGATGAGTGGGGTGGACGGAGAAAAAAGCATGAGAGAGAGGATGTAAGTTAGTGAGACAGGAGGTGACTATTGACGTTACATTTGAATTCTTGAAGATTGTAGCTGTCGGGAAAGTAAGTATGGAAGGGAATTCCACAGGCGGGAAGTGCGAAATTGTAAAGAATATATATTCTATTCATACAAATCTATTGTAAAAGTTTTGCCGGCATTAAATAACCCATTGAGGTTGATATGCCGTAAAATAAATAACACCAAAACTTTATTTACTATTAATTTGTTATTTTTTCCTCAACTACATCAGATAGATTCGCATATGGTCCGATTTACACTCCTGCGCAGTCTTTTAAACAGGAGTAGAGGTTTATCCCTTGTTTCCTGTTTAGGATGAAGTTTCCGAGTTCTTCCAACCTATTCTCGTCCTCTTTCATTCCCAATAATACATTGTGTGTTGATAACATGGTCGCCTTGCTTGAAGTGATTTCATATATATATATATATATATATATATATATATATATATAACATAGTACACTTGGTATGTAATCTGGCTAAATTCCAAAAGAGACGAACTCGAGAGAACTCAATGTTAAATTCATTTATTTTAATTTCACAGAGTAATATTTTATAAAGGATTTTCGATTATTACCGTGGATAATACATATTTCACCGCTTTGATGTTCTTAACGCGTCTCGTCAGATCCAAATGGTACAACAGTAGGCAATCGAAATATCACCCCCACAAAAAAAACATTCCTTCTCTTTTATTTGATTCTCCGTAGACGCCCACATATATATATATATATATATATATATATATATATATATATATATATATATATATATATATATATATTATCACCAACAAACACCCAAAAATATTAGGATACTGGAAAAACTTCATAAAAAAATAAACCGAATCTTCCTCGTCGGTCGTATTTAATGAAAGATTTTTGAAGGAAACGTTTTTCTCTAACTATATATATATATATATATATATATATATATATATATATATATATATATATATACACGAAGGTTGGACACCACAGAATTTGTATATTGCATTAAATATACAAAACCGAATTTTTAAAGGATTCTTTTTCGACCAACACTTCAGAAGAATACGTTAGTATCTTCTTAGATATAAAAACTGAAACAAATTCACTCTGCAAAATTCAAGTATATACAGGAGGGTTAAATGAGGAACCACGTCTAAAATTAAAATTTGTTTCTAAACAGAGAGAAAAAAAGAATATGACAATAAAACTAAAATATATAGGTTCCCTGTTAGTATAAATTAATTTTTTTTTTTTATATATTACTCCTAACAGAAACAGAGAACGAACAAAATTCTCCTACTGACTACACAGAGATAGTTGATGTAATTTTATATACACTGGGTGCAAAATTCGAAAGTATTTGTCCGTCCGAATTTTTTTCATTTTGTTTATCTAAGAAGATATCAACTATCATTACCGTTCATCATACACATAAACCGACAAGCGTTTATACTCAAACCTACACATACACTGTTACATACTTTACCATCAAAAATATTCTACACACATACATTTAAAAAGCATCTACTGCTTTAATACACATGACACATATCTGACCAATAAAAACTAACCCTAAATCACAACATACCAGTATACTTTCTTTTTGTTGTTTTGTTCATTTTTTTCTCGATCTTGGAAGAAGCTTTAATAAAAGTGGAACTTTCAATTGAGGTACGTTTCTTTTTTATTCTATCATATTGTCGGATTCCGGTCCATATATATATATATATATATATATATATATATATATATATATATATATATATATATGGTTTTGCGCTATGCGTTATTTATGCGTATCAATTGAATGGCTCAGATATTAATTACGTAATATTTTATCTTGCCAGTCTTGCTATATTGCTGCTACAATATTATAGTAATATGAAATTAAAATACTGAAAAATTATTCCGTTACTCAATCCGAAATAAAGACCAGGATTTCGAATATATTTTTCAACTAGCATGATAACAGTTAAAATATCATTATACAGAATGTAATTTCTATAGAACCCCTCCTCCTGCCAAATAATGTTTACATCATTCAGAAGTTGGACGTTTAAAGTACTGTTAATATATATAGTCTCTGTTATAATAAAGACTGTTGTATATATATATATATATATATATATATATATATCCCTCCTGTGGCGCCAAAGAGAGAGAGAGAGAAAGAACGAGAGAGAGAGAGAGAGAAAGAGGAGTGGATTATTTTCTTTTCAATAACATCACCCCAAGCAAGGTGGTAAGGCCACTGGTGTGCAGGGGGCTACGTAAAAGTGAATAGATTGGAAAAGAGAAAGCGGGAAACCACATCCTAAACAGGGAACAAGGGATGAGCCTCTACACCTGTTTAATAGACGTGGGTGGAGTGTGAACCGGGCGATAGTTCAATCTATCTACTCCAATTGAAAAAAATTAACAAAAGAAAAACGTAGAAAGATTGGAAAAGAGAAAGCCGGAAACCACATCCTAAACAGGGAATAATGGATGAGCCTCTACACCTGTTCAATAGACGTGGGTGGAGTATGAATCGGGCGATAGTTCAATCTATCTACTCCAATTGAAATAAAAAGTGAAAAGATTGGAAAAGAGAAAACCGGAAACCACATAACTGAAATGCATCTATAAGACTTGGTACCGCCATAAACCACATGCAATAGTCTTTATTTATTGTACTGAAACATCCAATTGTGGTACAAACCGAATGGGAAGTGGGGAAGGGATGGTCATCACTGACTATCCTAAGCTTAGCTAATTCAAGACCCATGCATTCTTGCAATTATCTCAATCACCACTAGAAGTCATGCATCTCCATTAAATCCAACATATACTACAATACAAATCAGATGCAATAGTCCTAGATAATTAAAAAATATTATGGGAAATGGTCGCCCAATCAACGTCAGGGAACTAGAAATATTAAATTTGTTCGATCAACCTCACCGAACGTTTTATGTTTAAATTATTCAATCAATGACAGGGACACAAAATCTATTTAACAAGGAGTGAAAATGACAGACGGCAACATATAGTTTGATGTACCTAACTATTGAGTATCTTACATTAAGACGTAAGAAAACTAAAACAAAATAATCCACTCCTCTCTCTCTCTCTCTCTTTGGCGTCACAGGAGGGATATATATATATATATATATATATATATATATATATATATACAACAGTCTTTATTATAACAGAGACGATATATATAAATATATATATAAACCACTTCAAGTTCAAAAATACATCTACATTCGAAATAAGGACAGATCTGAGCTTCAAATCTAAAAACGTAATTTATACTCTAAAATGTGATCAATGCGCAAAAATATACGTGGGAGTGATACAAAGCCTGAATAAAAGAGTAGCCTTGCACAGAAGTAACATTAAACTAACCAATAACCGGAGATTGTACGTTTCCCAACACTTACACGAATGTAGTGGAGGTAAATTCAGAGTAATGTCTGCAGATTATGACACGCCCATGATGCAGGAAGAAATATTTATAAAAAGATACAAGCCTTCCCACAATAAAACAACATGGAGCACCTAAGACACACATACACAAACACACTAAATTCAAGCGCGCTAAAAACAATTTTGAAGTATAAACGAAATCAAATTTGGCCAATGAAAGGTGAACGATTGCCAAAACGAAAGAGATTAAAAGAGCGAGTGTGAAAAAACCCAACAAACAAACACGCACGCATATGAACTTTCTGACCTGCTCACCGACCACTTTTCGATATATACGCGATATTTTTCGCCGTCAGAAAGATAAACGGATCACTCTATATGAAGTTCCAAGTTTATTCGCCTGAAGAGAATCAACATTGGACTTGAAACACGTGTAGCGACACAAATACCATTATGAATACTTAATTATAATACAAAAAGAAAGTAATAATAATAAATCTACAATTTAAACAAAACGTTCACAGCGTCTCACACTTTTTCTTATATATATATATATATATATATATATATATATATATATATATATAATTAATATTATATATAAATATATTAAAAGACCATAAGCACGAATTCTACCAAAAATTATCAACTGGAATTATAAACCCTACAAAATCAGAAATCGGTAGAATCAGTCAGGTAATACTAGAAAGGGTTAACCAACAAATAAGAAAAAAAATAACGTTCATGCAATGGAGGGGTACAATGGATGTAATCAACTGGTTCAAGAACCTTGGGAAAAAAATAATGCCACCTTCCTACAATTTGACATCGTGGACTTTTACCCATCGGTATCTGAGAGCCTTTTCAATCTTGCTCTTGAATTTGCGTAATTCTAATCGGACATCTTAAAGGATGAAATCAAAATAACGTTGAACTGCAGAAAATCAGTTCTCATCCACAACAACGAATAGCGGAGAAAAAAATTCAACGGATAATTTTTATTTACCTATGGGAGCCCTGGATTCTGCAGAGTCTTCGGATCTAGTCGGATTATTCCTATTATACAACCTCACGGCCTATAAAGAAATGTTCAATAACTGGTAGTAAAGAGAATGAACCGAGCCGACGCTGCCTCGCTATTATATATATATCACTTCTTCCGGCTTTATCGTAGCCACGCGTCGGACCAAAACAGGCGCCTTTTCACCTCAGCTCGTAATAAGTGTAAAAAGATACTTAACAAAACTAAGATGCTGTTTACTGCCAGAATGAAGCAGCGCGTAGCATCATCTAAGTTCGGAGCCAAAGACTTCTTGCGGCTCTGTAAAAGCGTGCTCAACAAGAGTAAGTAATACCCACACTAATCAACGAGTTTGAGGTCCTCACCTCCTCAGCAGACAAGGCTGAATGCTTTGCCCGCAGATTCTCGACCAATTCGTGTCTGGATTCGTCTGGAGTCCAGACACCAGATTTCCCATCTAGAAATGAGACCCAATTGAATGACGTCCACATCACGCCCTCGCTGATTTCTAGCATAATATCAAACCCTCACAAAGCAAGTGGTGGGGACGGAATCCCAATCATAGTCTTGAAGAAATGTGCCCCTGAACTCTCCTCTGTCTTTTCTAAGCTCTACAACCTCTGCCTATCTTCCTCCGGCTTTCCTGCATGTTGGAAGTCTTCTTCTGTGGTTCCAATATTCAAGAAGACTGGTGAACCCTCGGACCCCGCAAACTACCGCCCTATCAGCCTTCTTCCGATCTTCGCAAAGTGTTCGAAGACGTTATCAATGCCGAGGTCGTTTAGCATCTCACGGCCCACGGGCTCCTATCGGACAAACAGTATGGCTTCCGCTTCACCAGGTCTACTGCTGATATGCTAACGACCATCACCGAGTATATATACCAGGCTCTCGACAAGAATGGTGAAGCCTGAACTGTCGCCCTGGATATCTCTAAAGCATTCGACAGAGTATGGCATGCCGGCCTTCTACAGAAACTGCAAAGCTACGGTATTACTGGACTTTTGTTGGACTAATCCAGTCATTCCTCTCCAACCGCACACTGAAGGTGGTTTTAAACGGACATGCCTATCAGAACTACCCTACAAACGCGGGTGTCCACCAAGGCTCTATCCTAGGCCCTACGCTCTTTCTAATCTACATCAATGATCTCCCCGATGCCATAAGATCACAAGTAGGCATGTACGCCGATGATACCACGGTATACGCTCGTCTCGATCATAAATCTGGTGTTGATGATAAGGCGAACTTCGTGGTTGAGCTTAAAAAGGACCTCCAATCCGTGGTGGATTGGGGTAGGAAATGGCTCGTAAAATTCAATTCTTCCAAAACGAAGCTGCTGTCAATTAACCACCACAGACGACCGCATCTCCCTCCCATTAGCATGGAACAGGCATGCCTCCCAGAGAGTAAAACACACGCCTGCTTGGCCTGACACTCTCAGCGGACCTCAAGTGGAATGACTACGTCGAATCCATTGCTAAATCCGCTTCTATGAAAGTTGGCTCTCTGTGCAGGGTCCGGAAATTCTTTCCACCTGAATCTATCCTACATTTATACAGATCTACCATCCGCCCGTGTTTTGAATACTGTTGCCACATCTGGTCGGGTGCCCCTGCTATTCTCCTCGGGGTTCTTGACAAAATACAGCGAAGAATCTGTAACGTGATTGATACCGACTTAGCTGACCGCCTGCAGTCACTCTCTCACCGGCGTGATGTGGTTTCCCTGTGCCTCTTTTATAAATACTTTCATGGCTTCTGCTCTGATGAACTTAAATCACTAGTGCCCCCTAGGTGGGAGTTTGCACGAGATACTAGATTGGCAACTAGGTCCCACCCTTTTACAGTGAAACCGATAAAATGTAACCGCACTTTCTACTCTTCTTTTCTCGCACCTCCTGCCTGTGGAATTCCCTTCCGCATGCTTGCTTCCCCGACGGCTATAACCTCCAGGAGTTTAAATGTAAGGTCAATAGACACCTCCTAACACACTAACCCTCCCATTCTCTCCAACTCTCCCCCTATGTACATCCTAACTCGTCTATCGCCCTGTGTAACCCACTGCGCTATAGTGACAGTGGAATGCCTTGCTTGGGGTGACATGATTATATATATATATATATATATATATATATATATATATATATATATATATATATACATATATAACGGTTTTTATTATAGTAGAGAGGATTTGTCCAATCAACGTCAGGTAACTAAATCTATTTAAAAGACTAGTCAATTAATTGGGGTCGCTGATTCAGCAGATAAAAAATGATTAAAAGCTTGAAAAAATATCTAGAAATTTATGGAAAGCAGGAAAACTAAAAAGTTCATCTGTAAGACAAAACAGATATTCTTTCATTTTATAGCGAGAGAAATCGGATCTTAAATACTGTCAAAAATAACGATTAAAAGTGGACACTTACTTTATTTTAATCTGAACAGAAAGGGATATGCAAATATTTATCAATGGTTTAGAGCAGATCATAATCTGATAACAATTTTTATAAGTTTAGCGGCGATACAAGACCGAAAGCCATGGTTGTCTAGTGAGAATTGAACTCACTTCTCGGTTGTAATTGTACTAGCGAGACAAGTTCACTAACCATTGCACCACACTGAGGCGCCCAGAGTATAGTCTGGTTTGCCGAGGTTGTTAATTACATGCGTTTCACTACGTTACGTTTTTCAAAATCTTTTTGGATGCTTTTTAAGTTTTATTCATTTAAATCGTTGTTTTTATATGGTTAGGTTTTAGTTTTGATTGTGTTTAGTTTTACCAGTTTTAATTATTTCGTATCAAAAATTCGATTCCCCAGCTTCGGAAAGACATTTACAATGAAGCGAATAAAATTTATATATAATGAATTTACGGTACGCTTTTACTCAATCGAGATTTAATTAGCGCGGCATTTTTCGAGGCTTAATTAACCATATGAAACAAAGACTTTTTCTGTTGCGTAAATATGTGCGATTAACGGTTATCATCATTTAATTAATTATTCGAAATGGTATTCTCTTCTTCTTGTTTGATTACATTGTTTCGAGCAATGTATTTTTTCGGCTTTCTTCAGGTTTCTTCTTCTTCTTCTATGTGCCCTGTCCCTTCAGGACGTAGGCGATCATGGATCTCCACGTCTCCCTATCCCTTGTGGCTCTTAGTATGTTTGTTCCTGTTGCTCCTGGCAGCCCCCGTTCCGTCATCCACCTGATCAGACCCTGCAAATATGTTATCCGCTGCCTTCCTCTGTCTCTCCTCCCTTCTATCTGTCCAGTCAGTATCAGGTTCTCCAGGCTCTCCTTCCTCATTGCGTGTCCCAGGAACTTCAGTTGTCTCTTCCTGATGCTCAGCATCAATTTCCTTTTTGGTGCCATTCTTTCTAACACTTCGTCGTTGCTTGTATGCTCAGTCCACGATATCCGTAGCATCCTTCTGTAGAACCACATTTCGGCCGCTTCCAGTTTTGTCCTCATTTTCGATGATATTGTCCAGCATTCACAGCCGTATTGAAGAACTGACATCACGTAGCAGTCTATCACTCTTTTCTTCGTTTCTATTGAGATTTTCCTGTGTGTTAGTATTTTGCTCATCTTCTGGAACGCGTCCTTTGCCTTGCCTTCGGATCTCCGTGTCGCACTTTCCATCTTCTGTTAGAACACTTCCTAGGTACTTACATTCTTGGACTTGTTTGATTCTGTTATCCCCTACCTGTATTTGGCATTTTGGGTTGTATCTTTTGCTGATGACCATGCACTCAGTTTTACTTTGCTTAAGTTACTATGGTACAAACTCGAATGGCAAAGTAACGATTTTAGTGTGCGCGTATCATGACAGCCAGGAAAGTCCATATAAAAAAAATTACCTTTATTTTGTCGTAACGATTGACCTCAGGTATCATTGGAAACTGCGCGATTAACCAAGTCACCGGGCAGAGCCAGTGTTTGCTGTATTCCTTTTCGGTACCATCCAATATATATTCCCAAAGACACCCACGCAGAATCGGAGAACTTAGAAATTTTTCAATTGCTAATTATGTTTGTTAAGACCATTCTTCTTCTATGTGCCTTATCCTTTCAGGATGTAGGCGATCATGGCCTTCCACGTCTCCCTATCCCTGGTGGCTCTCAGCTCGCTTTCTCTTATTACATCTTGCAGCCCCCGTTCCATCATCCACCTGATTAGGTCCTTCAAATATGTTATCCGATGCTTTCCTCTGTCTCTTTTTCTCTCTATCTGGCCTGTTAGTACCAGATTCTCCAAGCCCTCCTTCCTCATTGCCTGTCCAAGGAACTTCAGTTGTCTATTCCTGATGCTCAATATTAATTTCCTTTTTGTTTCCATTCTTTCAAACACCTCGTCATTGCTCATATGCTCGGTCCATGATATCCACAGCATCCTTCTGTAGAACCACATTTCAGCTGCTTCAAGTTTTTCTTTCATCTTTGTTGATATTGTCCAACATTCCTTGCCATATTGAAGAACTAATATCACTTAGCAATCTAGTACTCTCTTCTTTGTTTCTAGTAAAAGTTTCCTGTGTCTTAATACTTTAATCAGCTTCTAGAACACGTCCTTCGCCATGCCAATTCGCCTTTGGATCTCTGTGTCACACTTCGGTTAGAACACTTCCCAGATATTTAAGTTTTTGGACCTGCTTAATAAATCTTCCGCCCTCCCTTCATTCGGTGTCGACAGTTCTGATTTTGAAAAGGAGAGAAATATTAATTCTATAGTAAAAAGAACAAGTAGGGAAAGAAAAGGAGAAGAAAGGACTAAACACTAATTGCAAGAAGGCAGAATGTATGGCTACTAGCAAAAGGAACAGCTTAACATGCAAATTACAAAATCGAACAAGGACAACAATTTAAATATTTAGGAATTGTTTTAACGGAAGAAAGTGCGACACTGAAACCCGAAGGCGCATTGGGATGACGAAATATTCTTTCCAAACTACCGAGCAAATTATGGAGAAAAAGAAAATCTCGTTAAAAACAAAGAAATAAATGTTGAACCGTTACGTAATATCATTCCTCTTAAATGACAATGAAAACTAGACAATCTCCGCACAGATGAAAAGATTTGAAGCAACAGAAATGTCGTTCTAGATGCTGAGAATACAATGGAGCGAATATGTGAGCAAGGACGAAGTTTTAGAAAAAATGCTAACAGAAAGAACACATTTCAAAAAATCAGTTAGGAATATTTTAAATTTCTATGGCATATAATGAGGGAAGATAGGCTGGGAAAATTTGGTGCTCACAGGACAGACTGAAAACAAGAGGGACAGACAGAAGAAAACAACGCATAATCTACCTAGCGAGCTTGTATAAATTGATTGCTAAACAAGGTTTAGAATAGGTTTTAAAAAGACAATTTATTAACAGCTACAAAGAATAGGAACTTGTGGATAGCCACGATCACCAACTTCCTGAAGTGACACAGCAAGTAAAACAAGATAGCAATACAAGAAATCGTTTAGTCTGGTTGGGAATGCTATTATACAATTATACAAAATTAAGTGTTTTTATTCTTTTATTTAAAATAGAGGGTAACCAAAAAAAAACGGGAACTTTTAACAAGCCTAAAAGATGAGAGTGATGGAAGAAAAATATTTTATTCAAAGCATTTGAAACCTTAAAACATGCCACTTAAGAAACAATGATGAAATTTTCATATTTTTTAAATTACGTTCTGCAGATGGCGTCCTCCTGTACGAATGCATTCTTGAAATCTGCTGTTGAGATTCCTCGTTGACCGCTGCAACATCTCAGCTGGGATACTGTGAATGTCATCCTGAATTTTCTGTTTTAACTCATCCAGAGTTCTTGGTCGAGTCGTATACACTTTACTCTTTAGATAGCCCCACAAGAAAAATCACAAACGGATATATACAAAATTTCCGTTTTTTTTTGTTTTGTTTTTTTGTTTTTTTTTGGTGGAGGGGTCACCCTGTATATATACCTTTGATTTTTTTTGCCTTACATTACTATGGCTGATGCTAACCTGCGGGCGAACTACTCTATGCACCATCTTGGTCTCACGTTTTTCCACTGACAAGAAGTGAAACTATTATTTACATTATTTAAATTGTTCAGATTGTTATTCTGATTTTTGTTGCTACTTTCCAGACGTTTCGGCCGTTGTACGTTCCGAACTTCCTCAGAAAATTGAAATTTTGAACTGAACCTTTTATTTCGATCACTGTGGTAGATTGTTGTCATTCAAATATCCTCATTTTCACATGGCCCAGTGAATAAACACATTGGTTGGACCCAAAGAGTCGCGAGTTCAATACCTTGCTACAGCAGTAGGGAACAAAAAATAGAAAGTTGAGTTGGCATGATTCATAAAACGAGAACAATCTACCCCAGTGAGTTAAACATTTTTCTTCTAGATTAGAAACGAAATGATGACAAACAACTTTAATGCTATAAAAGCAACCACGCTGTAATTTAGGGATTTACACTAGGTATTATATCTTTTTAAGGTGTAAAAAATATTCAACGTTACTTAAATCTTTGTTTTCGCGGGATATCCTTTCATACCGGGATTTAAATTTTCAACCATCTTTTGAAGTTAATAATTACATCTCTTTGCGCAATTTTTTATTAGCAGATTGTTCGTTGAATTTCTTTTTAATCAGTTTAGGATTTGAAGTATTTTACGAACATTTCCTTTTGACCGACTAATTGTTTTGCTGTTTACACAATTTCACGGCGAATATATTTCTCTTTATGCGTGATAATGGCTTCATTTCTTCTAAGATGAGAAAGAAAAGCAAATTAATTCGATAAAATTAGTTCCAGAACTTTTTCACGCGATCAATTCCGTTTTCTTTGAAAACAAAGTATTTAAAGGCAACTACTTATAAATTTAAGCAACATACTTTTACAAGTTTGAATGAATCGACTAATTAGTCTGCAAAATAGAAAAATAATTATATTTTTTTCAATGGCATTATTAAGTGACGTGACTGAGAAGATCAATATAGGATTAACTCTGCCGACGGATTTTGCGGGATTATGATTCAATTGATTTCTTCCATGGATTTCCAGAGGCTTTTATGGACGAAAACCGCTTGCTTCAAAATCGTATTTACTATGTAATCTTTGGAAAACTATTCACATTAAATGATTATATTGAAAATAAACTTGCAATTTTGAGGAAGGAAAAAGACACGTCACATTGATACCAGTTTCAATCCTATCTAAAACTTATTTTATAATAATGGAAACTTACTTATTAGTCAACTCTCGTCATCCCAAACGTTGTCGTTAATGCTTTCGAATTTAAAATAAAACTAATCATCCGTCGTTCGTGTGATTTTATCCTGTCTGTAGTAAATGGTTTGTTCTGGTGACGCGTTGGAAATGAAAATACATTTTTTGTTCTCGACAAGTCGTTTTGCTGCATCATGGCGCCGGCAATTCTGAAACACAAAAGAAGCTCTTGCAGCTGCGATGAGGCGTTCTTCTACATATGATGCATTATCTAAACTGATTATCTTCGAAATATTAATTCTTTCGTCTAGTCTGTCCTTGTAAAAAGTTTGAGACATCGAAAAAGTTAACAAACCAAACTGGAGACAGTCCTTTTACTATAAGAATACACAATTTTATTGACAGGTGGCGATATTCTATAAAAAGTTACGGTAGTTCGTTTGATTACTGAATAAATTGTGCTATAAAATTCTATTTTATTAAAATTGCTGTAAACCTATGAACCAATGTTAATGTTGCCAGAAGTTTGAGAAGCATTTTAATTAAAATTGAATTCATGAAAAAAACTAAAGTTATCTGTTCTTTTTCATGTTCTAGATTAGGAAAATTCCACCAGAGATCAAGATTTGTTGTTTTCTGTCCGGGTGGATATTCCGGCTAACTTATATATATATATATATATATATATATATATATATATATATATATATATATATATAAAAGGAGCCAATTTTACAAATTGAGTTCATGAAAAGGATCAAGATTTGTTGTTTTCTGTCCGGTTGGACATTCCGGCTAACTTATATATATATATATATATATATATATATATATATATATATATATATAAGGAGCCAATTTTACAGTGAACAAGACTGGCATTTTGTCGCCGCTCTTTAAACATTTGTACACTACATTGACGCATACATTCTTGGTCACGTCCCCAAAGAAATAAAACTGAGGTTCGAAAATGGAAATAATAATTTGGAAAATAATTTATTCGATTAGTTCTTCTCCCAAATTTTCAATTGTCTTCAGACAGAAATCAACAACTCAATGTAATTGCTTCTACGACATTTAATCAATTGATCCAATCTTTGTGTCATTTAGTGATTGCAATGTTTCAATCAAGACACAAAACGATTAACGAAAACTCTTCTGCTATGAAGACTGATTTTATCTAACAATTTCTTGTTCCTTTTTTCTTTTTCTTTTTTCATTTAAATAAATATTAAAACTGTCGAAAACTTTGGGGAAGTAAACAAATTTACGACAGTGCTTAATTTATTAGATATAGTTGAATAAACAGACTTCCAGATCAATCTCTAGCAATTCATGTACTAAAGAATTTACTGTTTCATGCCTGAAACGCTGAAGATCTCACAACCAAAATTTGCCAGATTTTGTCTCGGAACTTCTATATAAGGTCGTGCAAGAAATATTTGTTTTGAGAAGACATAACTAAGCATCAATTTAAAGAGGCAGAATGTATGGGTGTCAGCAAGAGAAAAAAAACAAATATTCAAAATGTCAAAATCAAACAAGTACAGAAGTTTAAATGCCTGGAATGTGTTCTAACAATTGGCAAGAAATGTGGCATCAAAATCCGAAAGCGCATTGGAGTAGGAAAGATGCCTTCCAAACACTAAACAATGTATTTAGAAACAGGAACATGCAAGGCATGTCTCTGCCACTACTGCGCATGGGGCTACGTAGAGTGGAGAAAGGATGATTAAATATAGGAAATGTCAGAGGGTGGGTGATAGGCGGGTAAGGATACCGAGAATGAGGGTTGGGTAGATGAGAGTGTTCTGAGAATAGTTGGGAGTTAGTGTGATAGGAGGTGTCTATTGACCCTACATTTAAACACCTGGAGATTGTAACTGTCGGGAAAGCAGAGTTGTGGAAGGAATTTCCACAGGCGGGAAGCGCGAGAAAAGAAGCTGTTGGAGTAGAATTTACGGTTACATCTTATTTGTTTAACTGTAAAAGGGTGGGACCTAGTTGCTAATCTAGTATCTCCTGTAAATTCGTGCTTAGGCGGCACCAGTGATCTAAGCTCATCGGAGCAGAAGCCATGAAAGTACTTGTAGAAGAGGCACAGAGAAGCCACATCACGCCGGTGAGAGAGCGGCTGCAGCCGGTCTGCCATCAGTAAAACTAAGAAAAAAGTTAATAACTGCTATGTAATATCATTCTTGCCATATGACAGAGTATACTGGCCAACTTCTTTACAGATAGTCTCAGGCAACAGAGTTGGTTCTACAGGAGGATGTTGAGAATACGATAGACGGAGCCCGTAAACAACCAGGAAGTTGTAAGGAAAATGGAAACATCAAGAACAATTATACATAAAGTCAAAAAGATAAGATTTGAGGGACGTATAATGAGAAAAGAAGGACTTAATCAAGTCAAGAGGAACAAATAGAAGAAAATTACCTGACGAGCGTGAGTAAATGGATTAGAAAATATGGATTGGGAGGAATCTTAAAAAGACAAAGATTGCTAAGAACTACAATATACAGGAAGTAGCGAAGAGTCAGGATCCTCCTAGACCTAAAGAGAAGCAACACATAGAAAAACAGAAGACCCTACTCTATTTACCAATAAAAGATAAACGGCGAGAAAACAATTAAACGTACTTGTGTAAATGCATTGCTGAGAAATATAAAGCATCGCTAAGAGTTACAACGAATAGGAAGTTGCAGAGAGCCATGATCGTCCAAATCCTACAGGAAGTCCATACATAGAAGAAGAGGAGACATTATTTACAAATGGAAAATAAACAGTAAGAAAACTATCTAACCTGCTTGCGTAAATGGATGTCAGAACAAAGAAAACGAGGCACAATAAAAATAAAAGATAGAAAAGGCATTGCTAAGAGTAACAACAAATAGGAAGTTATGGAGAGTCATGATCACCCATGTTCTAGAGAAACGGCGTATAGAGAAAGAAGATACTATTTACAAATGAATGGTAAACAGCGAGTAAACTACCAAACGTGCTTGTGTAAATAGATGACTGCACAAAAATCATTGATAAGTGCTCCACTCGATAGGAAGTTATGAAGAACCATGATCACATAGATCCTAATGGGAAGCAGAAGAGAAGTTTCTATTTACACATGAAAGATAAACAGCGAGAAAACTACTTAACGTGCTTGTATAAAAGAATGGCAGAATGGAGAAGTTGAGGTATAATAAAACAAAAAGTATTGTTAAGAGCTACAACAGATAGAAAGGCATGGAGAGCCATAATCGCTTAAGTCTTAAAAAGTAACAGCACATAGAAAAAAATAATATGCTATTTATACATGAGAACGAGAAAACGTCTTAAAGTCCTTGTGTAAATGGATGGCTGAAAAACAAGCTTAGCTAACTGCTACAACAGGTAATTTGTGGAGAGCCATGATCTTCCACGTCTTGTAGAAACACGGAATACAGAAGGAGTAGAAGAAGACTAATATTCGGCCTAAAATAGCCTGACTAGGGTTTATATCCGTTAAGTTAACAATCCTAATCTTAACTCTGCTGAGCACAAGGCTAAGTAAGGATTTGTAATTGGGGTTTATGTAGAATCTATTCTGACAGTTTTTTTTCCTTTTGTCAGTTCACGGATGAAAGTATATCTCAACTGAAACAAAACGAATAATGTATTCCTAGGATCTTTCACACTTTCCCTATTTACGTATACGCCATCTCTTGGCGTTGTTTATCTCTTCCGACCGCATTTCCCTTTACGTTTTGGACTAATGTTTCTTCGCCCTGAGGACACGACTGACAGTTGAAAGGCTGACACCAACAACATCCGCGATCTTTCTGTAAGGCTTGTTCGCAGACAATAGTAGTAGGACAACTAATCGACAGTCAAGAGTAATGATAAAAATCTGATGCAATCACAGATGACGCAATATTTTTCAATGCCAAACGAATTTCAACATTCACCCCGAAAATAGATTCATATTATTGCACACCACTTCAAATGACCTACTCTGAGGAAAAGATAGAAAGCGATTGCACCGTATCACTCCAGTGGGTCTAAAACTGACTGTATGGTGAAAGAGCGGAAACTAAATTAGTTGTTTCAATTAATTTGCACAAGCGTGTATATAAACTATGCGCTAATTTTATTCTTAGATGTATTATAGCAATTACGAAATAAACTTCCAGTGTTCGTCAATTATATCTACTTATAATGAATACGTAATAATATATTAAAATCCAATATATATGATAAAATATAGATTCAGGATAGTTTTATGGATTCAGTCAGTTGTGTCATACGTGATACACGCTTGGACGATCATGTCTCTATAGAGACATGACTGACTAGACATTTTGTGTACTTGGATACTGTGCAGACAGCCGTGGGCTAACCCATTTTATAGTTCACCAATAGAAGGCTTAACCAATCAGGAAGCTCAACATATTCAATGCGACATGTATAAAAAGGCGGCCATATTTTTCCGAGTATTGCCGATCTAGTTCGGTTCAGTAGAGTGTCTGATTTGGAAGTGTTAATCTTTGACGTTGTTTCATTGAACAGATTACGTGCTGCGCTGTACTCTATATATAGCGGATTGTATTTTTGACGGTGACGAATCAAAATATGAATTGTGGGAAGCGAAATTCCTAGGCTACTTTAGAATACGAAAACTTCAGGACATCATTCTTTGCCAAGAGGACCAGAAGGAAGATGATGATTTCATGGAAAGAAATGTGACCATGTTCGTCGAATTAATACACTACCTGGATGACAGGAGTTTGTCTTTAATAATGAGAGAAGCCAGGGATGATGGCAGGAAAGCTTTAAGAATATTGCGTAAAAATTAATTGTCAAAAGGTGAACCCCAAATTATTGCTTTATATACTGAATCAACTTCGTTAAGGAGACGAGAAAATTAATCTGTAACAGATTATATTATACGAGCTGAGAATGTCACAAATGCTTTTAAAATGGCAGGTGAGAACATCTTAAATGGGCTGCTAATAGCCATGGTTTTAAAGATATTACCAGCAACATTGAAACCATTTACGACAAGATTATCCCGCAGTAAGTTGCAATTGCTTTCTGCGGTAGACTGGTTGCCACCCAAGGCTATAGAACCCAATATGTCCTGTTATTTAACCCATAACTGGAGGGGAGAGACGAATTAATACCTTTCCCAATGGTATTTGCTCGTAAGTATAATACAAGGAATTCAACTGGAATTCGAACTCAGCTTCCCGATTTCTTGTTCCGAACCGATATCCTCTGCGCCACAACGCACATCCAATATGGATTAAAGTGCGCAATACCAGGGATAGAGCACATGTTTTTTTTTTTGTTTTTTTTTTAATCATATCACCACGAGCAAGGCGGTAACGCCTCTGATGTACAGGGGGCTACGCAAGAGTGAAAAGATTTGGAAAAGAGAAAGCCGGAAACCACATCCTAAACAGGGAACAAGGGATGAGCCTCTACAACTGTACAATAGACGAGGATGGAGTGTGAACCGGGCGATAGTTTAGTCTATCTACTCCAATTGAAAAAAAAAAGGAAAAGAAAAAAATAAGAAAAAGAAAAGTGAAAAGAATGGAAAAGAGAAAGCCGGAAACCACATCCTAAAAAGGGAACAAGGGATGAGTCTCTACACCTGTACAATAGACGTGGGTGGAGTGTGAACCGGGCGATAGTTTAGTCTATCTACTCCAATTGAAAAAAAAATAAAAATAAAGAATATGTATATATAAAAGTGAATACTGAGTTCAACACCCAGTGGCGACAATCTGTTTCATGCTTAAATGCAATCTTCCTGCAAAATTTGAAATGTTCGTTTTATACGCATATATTGCGCTACAGAATACTTCCCTTTTTCAAATCTATCCCTTCAGAACGTTGGCGATCATGGCCTTCCACTTGGCTCTGTCTCTTGTCGCTCTCAATATTTTTTCTCTTGATAACTCTCACAAAACCCTGCATTCTACTGTCTCACTATACGTCCTGTGAGTGTTAGATTCTACAAACCCTCCTTCCTCATTACATTTCCCAGAAACCTCATCTGTCTCTTCCTTATATTAAGTATGAGTTTTTTCTCGTTTGCATCCTCTTCAACTCCTCATCGTTGCTCACGTGCTCAGCCTATATTATACTCTACATGCTTCTGTAAAACTACATTTCTTCTTCATCCTTGATAGGTCTTGAGCATGACGGTAAACTGCATCCGGCAGCAAGGCCTCTGATTGGGAGGTGGTGAGGAGCATGGAAACGCCTCTTAATTGCTGTTGTTCCCAGGTCTAACCTAACCTGGAGTGGTAGTACCTGTTAGGGTCCCAGCTTTGGGCAAATAGTTAACCCCCAAACTGAGGTCAAAACACTATGAAAGTATAAAAATACACTTTTATAGAAATATATAGATAAAAATAGACTTTTATAGAAAAATATACATTTTTGAAAGAAAAATATTACCAACAATACATTTTTGAAGAAAAAATTATTACCATAAAATTTGTTTGAAGGGAAAATAATTTACAGCAGTACTTGTTTTAATACAAAACTAGAAGATATTTTCAGTTTTCTAAAATAAAAAGAATAAAAACAAAAAAATTTTCATTAAAATCTGACTAAATCAACCTTCTCACTATAAACGAACATTAAATAAAAATATCTTAAAACCCCACCTTTTTGACATTTAATAACCCACAGAGGTTGATATGTCATTAAACAAGACTCAAACTCATCCTTGATGAGATCGTCCAACATTCACTTCCATACAGAAGTACAGATATCACGTAGCAATTCAGCACTCTTTTCTTTGTTTCTAACGAGATTTTCTTGTCTCTCAGTACTCTGGTTAGCTTTTGAAATGCGTTCTTTGGATCTCCGTGTCGCACTTTCCATCCTTTGTCAGAACACTTTCCATGTATTTAAATTTATTTGTTTTATTTTAGTTTCTCCAACCTGTAGTTGGCATTTTGGTGTCTTCTTTCTGCTGATGACCATCCATTCAGTTTTCTTGAAGTTCGAAGTCCAATCTTCTCACTTTCTTTTGCTACCTTCTGTGGGAGGTCCTGCGTTTTCCTTTCCGTGTCTGCTATCAGCACTGTGTCATCAGTGTATCTTATATTGTTTAGATTGTGGCCTCCAATGACGAATCCTGGCAAGGGTTTTATTTCTCTCAGAATTGTTTCGCAATATAAGTTGAATAGATCTGGTGAGAAAACACATCCTTGTCTTACGCCCCTTTCTATTTTTGTATGCCTAATGAATTCACTTCCTATCCGTACGCAAACGTTTTGCTGCCAATATAGATTCTTGAATATTTTAGTGTCTTTTCTGAAAATGTCGAGATTGTTGAGCATCTTTGTCAAGTCTTTGTGGCGTACTTTGTCAAACGCCTTTGTAGTGATGTTTATTCTGGGGTTATAAAACTTCTGACTTTCTCTCCTGGAAACCATATTTATCCTAATTCAAAGCAATACTTTTTATTCAGCTCTATGAATGCATTCTGATCAACTGTAATGTGTTTTTTTTTTGGGGGGGGGTGTTAATTTTTTTATTTACCATTTCTGTTTTAGTCAATCAGGTGGGCGGAATCCGTTTTGCGCTTAACCGTTACTCGACGCATTCATTCGAAATGGACATTATATATATATATATAAAATTATACTTTAGAACATGTTCAAATTACAATCTACTACAAAGTGTACGTTTAGTTTCGACATTGAAAGAACAAAATTTCATCAGATAGTAAACGCTAATTTTGAACATGTTCTAAACTATAATTTATAATAAATATTTATAAACTCTATTTTTATATTGAGCACTGTTTTAAATTAATGTTTTGAACGTTGTTAATATTTTTTCGTTTCTTAATATATATATATATATATATATATATATATATATATATATATACGTAATGCTGAAAGTTTCTAAGTAGAATTACTTCCCCCCAAAATTTTAGCACCTGCTGTGTGTATATATATATATATATATATATATATATATATATATATATATATATATATAACTTTTTGCAAAAACTTGAGTGCCAAAAAGTATCTGTCTCATAACATGTAGTGCCACCACTCGCCTGAACAGCGGTGGCTATGCGACGTATTATAAAGTCCACGATGTGCTGAAGTATCGAGACACCTCCCGGAAATATTCTTGTCTGAATTGTGGGTATTGTATGTGGCTGAAGGTAATTTAGTTACAACAGCAACATGACAGATACAGACTTAATGGTGCTAATCACACTCCACCCACATCTATTGAACAGGTGAAGAGGCTCATCCCTTGTTTCCTGTTTAGGATGCGGTTTCCGGTTTTCTCTTTTCCAATCTTTTCACTGTTTTCATTTTTTTTTTTTTTTCAATTGGAGTAGATAGACTAAACTATCGCCCGGTTCACACTCCACCCACATCTATTGAACAGGTGAAGAGGCTCATCCCTTGTTTCCTGTTTAGGATGCGGTTTCCGGTTTTCTCTTTTCCAATCTTTTCACTGTTTTCCTTATTTTTTATTTTTTTTTCAATTGGAGTAGATAGACTAAACTATCGCCCGGTTCACACTCCACCCACATCTATTGAACAGGTGAAGAGGCTCATCCCTTGTTTCCTGTTTAGGATGTGGTTTCCGGCTTTCTCTTTTCCATTCTTTTTACCCTTACGTAACCCCCTGCGCATCAGTGGCGTTACCGCCTTGCTCGGGGTGATATGATTAAAAAAAAAAAAAAAAAAAAACTCCAATGTTCTTTGAATCGGTTTTATCCCACACTCATACGATAGGTATTTCTTTATCCATCACCACCTTTCTGAGTACGAGCATAAAATGGATTAGATAGTCTCCAGTAATATATGTGTAGGTTATATCACTCAAAAGAAACTCCAGTTTTGCTTCAGATCCTTGCGGAGAGAACATACATTTGTACTATTACAAAGCCACGGCCACATTGATCAACAATCTGCTGAAAGGCTGTGGATACACAGCTTTATATGGTCTCCTTCACACAAAAGTTTGACTGTCTGTCCAGAAGAGATGGATAGTAATTCGTCTGAACATCCTTCATAGCGCCACACTTCAATGGACCAATAGCAACGGCCTCTAAACTAAGTGATGCGTAGTAATCGATGCAGGGTCATCAATAATACTTTTGTATAACCACATTTCTATCGCCTCGAGATTCCTTTTAATCTGTACGGGAATTGGCCAGCATTCACTGCCATATAAGAGAACTGATATTACATAACATTTCAGTTCTTTTTTCTTTGTGTCTAAGAAAATTTTCCGTTTAACAGTACTTGGCTTAGCTTCTGGAATTCATCTTTCCCCATGCTAATACGCCTTCGGATTTTGGTATCGTATTTTCTGTCCTCTGTTGCAACAGTTTTCTGATATTTCAACTTTTGTACAGGCATGATTTCAGTATCTCTAATTTGTGATATTCATGTTGGGTTGCATATTAACCGCTGAAGAATTATGTATGGAGTTATTCTCCCATAATTCAATGCACATTATCTAACAGGATTATCTAAACTTATTTATAAATGGAACTGTGTGTGTGTGTGTGTGTGTGTGTGTGTGTGTGTGTGTGTGTGTGTGTGTGTGTGTGTGTGTTTATCAGTCTGTATGTCCTTTATACAAATCCACAATTTTTATCCGATTCTCACCAAACTTCACACAAATATTCTTTAGGCTGAATCTGAGCTCCAGGACCATGGATTAGTTTTAAAGCTTTCATTACACCCGAGCAACGCCGGGCTATACTTCTAGTACTAAGATAACAAGTAAATCGGACCATTGCCAGGAGAATGTTCTCAGCACTTAACTTGTTTGGTGAAAGTTCAAGTGTTTCCTTTTCGTAATTGAATCTTAATTTATTAGTCGTCTATAATTATCTGTTGTTTATGTAATCCTCTTGTTTGTTTAGATTTGAAATGGAATTCGGCCAATCTAACCATACCGGAAGTGCATCGTAGAAGCGTATATTCTCGGTGAATGTGTGTTTTGAATTGTTTCCTTTACTGCAACGGAAGATAAATATTGTTTTGATTCTCTTTACTGCTGTAAATTCGCAAAATCAAGGAAAATTAATGCAATTAACCGATATTTCAATTCAACGTAAACAGGCCTTCATGAGAAATCTAAGTAATGGTAGGAAATGATAGTCACAAGATGGGGTTTCTTGATTCAGACGCAGGTTGTCATTGAAACATGAAAACCCGACCTTATTGTTACACAGAGTGATTAAAAAGTAACTTCCTATTTTATGTATGAGTAGATAAACCAGGCGTCCTGACATGACATACAGTACCTTTTTTTTTAATTTGGGATTAGTTAAAGTCTATTATCCCAAACCAAGACTTTGGAAGAACTTGAAGGGCGAATACAAGAAGCTATGTCTTCTATATCACAAGAGTTTCTTGTGAATCAATTGACGCGGTTCTTGGGCGGCCCGAGAAGCTGGCAGCAAAATCTGGTGCCCATTTCGGATGTTAATAAAACCTCATACTAAAACTTTCCTCTCATACGCATTTCTTCTAAAAGGTATAGTTAATAACTTATAAGTATTTTAAAAAGTAGAGTTACTTTTCAATCACCATGTAGATAAGTAGAGTAGCAAGTGTTGAATTACTGATTTTACCATTCCATACAATACAAAAGTGGACTTTAAAGAAACTGAAAAGATTTGGCTAGGGAGTTTGGAAATGCTATGGAAGATTACTACTGAAGTAATGTCTGTAGTAATCTGTATATTAATTGGAACACCACCTTGAAAATTGATATAGCGTTTAGGAAAGACTAGTATTGAAACTAAGATTGTAGAGCTCTAGAAAACTGCTATCATTTACTCTGTAAGGATTTTTTTAATTCTTGAGTTTCATTGAATTCTTTTGACACCATGTCTTAGGAAAAAAATTTCCATTGGCTGCATCAATATGCAATGCCGGCATAATAACAACGGGCCATGATAAAATGCGTTTGCATTTCTAAAGGTGTTTGTGCCCGAAATATAGATTCCAAACTTCCGACAAGGAGGATCTGCAACGAAATCGGTCCTGAGTTGGCAGCTCGCTTTCGGTCACTGCCTCACCGACGGGATATGGCTTCCCTTTGTCTTTTCTACAAATATTTTCACGGCTTCTGATCTAACTAACTTTTTTCTCTGGTGCCTCGACGACATGGATTTATTTGTGCTTCTAGATTGGCATTAAGGTCACACTCTTTTTCCGTCAAAATAGTCAAATGTAAATGGCACATTTACTCTAAAGTTTCTTTTCTCGCACATCCCGTATACTTGCTTCCTTGATAGCTACAATCTCTAAAACTTTAAATGGAACGTCAATTGCTATCTCTTACCCACTTAAATCCCATCCATCTCCTTAAATCTCATCCACCTTCCTAAATCCCATCCATTCTTTGATATCCCTGTACCCTGTTTGTTTGTTTCTCCCTAACTCCCTGCGCACAAGTGGCAATCATGTCTTACTTAGGGTTAAACGCTTATAATAAAAAAAATGGCACTAACATAAGACGAAGAAGGTATTGAAAAATTTGCATGTGAAACTCGTGTGCGATTTCAGAATCTAAACTGACAAAGTTATAGAACGCACAAGTTCACACATAGCACTGCTCAATAAAAGGTTTCTCATGAGTGTTCTTTGATAGATGTGACATGACCGGCATATCATGACTTGACAATAGCAGGTAAAGACGTCTGTGAACTACTAATAGTTGAAGGTTGATATTTAAGAATGTGGAATGTACAGGCGAAGTTTATGCCAGTTGTCATTGGAGCCCTTGAGGCGATTTCAAAGAATCTCCAGAAACACCTAGATACTATGATGATCAAACTCAGCCTAACAACGTTACAAACATGACTATCAAGTATAGCAAATACTCTGCAAAAGTTCTTACTGTATGAGGTCTTAAGTCTTGAAAGTAAATCACTCTTTTTCGGTATGCAAAACCAACACAATGCAAATTTCAATAATAGGAAATATCCAAATTATTTTCGTTTTGTTTACATAACCTTACATCGTTACTATATATGCGACATCAGCGGTGATGACAGGGTATCGCTGGCTGAAGGTCTTTCTAAAATGAAGTTAACGGTAAGTCCGTGATCAAAAGGAGGCTTCAAATTTGTGTCCATCGGCGCTGGTTTGACCTGAACAGTGATGGAATCATCTATCAGGTCTACTTATCAATGAGTACACATTTCGGCTTTTAACCTAGATAACCTAAATATGTGGTGGGAAATGGCCAGGTGCTCATGGGATTCATAACGATGACGATGAGCTTTACAATTTATTTTATGTGCACATCTAAAGAACACACACACACACACACACACACACACACACACACACACACATATATATATATATATATATATATATACATATATATTTGTTGACATTACGATACATTTCAGAGCAGATATGCTTGTTTGCGGTAAAATCGAAAATTGTGTTATATAAGCATGATAAAAACCTCGTCTGATCAAGAGGCTATCCATGGTCGAGTGGTCAAGACGGTACCAGATCATATATATATATATATATATATATAGGGCGTATCAAAGATACTTTTACATACTTTGAATCGGGTCCCTCACACCAAAACAAGGACAAATGTGGGATAGCTAAGCTGCCTTTGGACTGGAAACGCAGTTTGATGTATCCATTAGCATTCACGGGCAGCCTTTAAAAATCATACCTCCCTGCTCGCGATATGAATATCCTGCGATTTATTTAACAGAACATTTCTCAATTAACTCACTACTACACACGTTAAACGTTTAAGACAGACCCACCACAAATGTACACGAAAAACAAATGTACCCCCGACTACATGGCAACACAGCACCAAATACCTAAAACTTTCTTTAAACATAACTCAAAAATGAAAAATTTGCGTACATATGTTTATATGGACTTTTGTCTTTGTTTAAGTGCGAGAAACTCGTCCCTAAACGTATTTTTGATAAACTATATATATATATATATATATATATATATATATATAGCGATTTACAAAAATCCAATGTAGTTTATAAATTCAAATGCCCCTTTCAAGAATGTATCTCTAAAAAACTAAATAATATCTACATTGGCCATACTACCAACTCGTTCTCAAGGCCCCTTACACTACACTTAAATAACAATTCAAACACATTCCGATATTTAACGGTTATCAACGCACACTTCTCAGAAAAACACTTGTTGAAAATACATGTATACTTAGACAAGAAAATAATAAACGTAAACTCAAAATCCTAGAGGCTATCTACATCAAACAGCTTAAATAAAATAAATTTCGATATCTCAGACTAACATACTCCAATGCCTGTAATTGACGGGATAGGCTATAGTTACTACGCTTACTCCCTCTATCCATAGCCGTAGTAACTCGCAGACCAATCCCCTCATGTGACCAAGAACCATACCACCACCATTCTGTCACCGTCTTCGGCCATCCGCCACGTTAAAAGTGGACTCTTTGTTTAAATTAAACAAACGGTCTCGTGTTTAATTCTCTTTGTTTAATTCTACTTTGTCAATAACTAATATGTTCACTCTTTGTTAATGGCTTATGTAAGCCGAAAGCTTAGACAGGATAAAAACATCAACAATTACAGCGATTTCTTGTTGTCGTTTAACGATAGTATTATCAAGCTTATCCGACTATACGAAAGGATTCTGCATAAAATAAATAGACAAAATTGTCTATATTATTTAACGAACCTGCATTAATGAAAACATACTGCCAAAATACACACACAATATATATATATATATATATATATATATATATATATATATATATATATATATATATATGTTGTTATTATTATTATTATAAATGCCATTTATGTGTTTTGTTTTCTCTGCTGTAATAACAGATAAAAGAGATTTTGACAATTTTAAAGCATTCATTTTAAAACACGCCATACCATGTCAAAAGGGATGACTCAGCCTCAAAAGAAAGAAAAAAGAAAAGAATGAAAAGATTGGAAAAGAGAAAGCCGGAAACCACATCCTAAACAGGGAACAAGGGATGAGCCTCTACCCCTGTACAATAGACGTGGGTGGAGTGTGAACTGGACGATAATTTAGTCTATCTACTCCAATTGAAAAAATATAAAAGAAAAGAGTGAGAAGATTGGAAAAGAGAAAGCCGGAAACCACATCCTAAACAGGGAACAAGGGATGAGCCTCTACACCTGTACAATAGACGTGGCTTTCTTACATAACCTCATAATCTGCACTTTTTTTTAATCATTTCACCCCAAGCAAGGCATTCCACTGCCACTATTGCGCATGGGGCTACATAGGGGAAGGTAAAAAGAAGGAGTGGTTAGACATAGGGAATGTCAGGAGGAAGGTGATAAATGAGTAAGGATACCGAGGATGCGGGTTGGGCAGATGGGAAGAGTGTTTGATAGAATGGTAGAAAGTTAGTGTGTTAGGAGGTGTCTATTGACCTTACATTTAAACTTCTGGAGATTGTAGCCGTCAGGGAAGCAATCGTGTGGAATGGAATTCCACAGTCGGGAAGTGCGAGGAAAGAAACTGTTGGAGTAGAAGTTGCGGTTGCATTTTATCGGCTTCACTGTAGAAGGGTAGGATCTAGTTGCTAATATAGTATCTCGTGCAAATTCGTATCTAGGGGGCACCAGTGATCTAAGTTCATCGGAGCAGAAGCCGTGAAAGTATTTATAGAAGCGACACAGGGAAGCCACGTCGCGCCTGTGGGAGAGAGACTGCAGGCGGTCTGCCAAGTCGGTATCTATCACATTACAGACCCTCCTCTGTACCTTATCGAGAAGCCCGAGAAGAATAGCAGGGGCACCCGACCAGATATGGCAGCAGTATTCAATTCACGGGCGGATGGTAGATTTATATATGTGCAGGATAGATTTAGACGAAAGAAACTTCCGGGCCCTACACAGAGAACCGACTTTCATAGCAGCGGATTTAGCAATGGATTCGATATAGTCATTCCATTTGAGGTCCGCTGAAAGTGTTGAAACCAAGGAGGCGTAGTGTTTTACTCTCTGCGAGGCAAGCCTGGTCCATGCTAATGGGAGGTAGGTGCGATTGTCGATGATGGTTAATTGAGAGTAGCTTCGTTTTAGAAGCATTAAAATTTACTAGCCATTTCTTACCCGAGTCCACTATGGATTGGAGGTCTTTTTTAATCTTGGCTGCGAGGTTAGCTTTGAAGCCTACACCAGATTTTTAGTCGAGGCGAGAGTAAACTGTGGTGTCATCGGCGTACAAACCTACTTGGGATCTTATGGAATCAGGGAGATCATTAATGTATATCAGGAAGAGTGTAGGACCTAATATGGAGCCTTGGGGGACATCTGCGTTTGTATGGTAGTTCTGGGAGGCATGTCCGCTTAATACTACCTTCATTGTGCGGTTAGAGATGAATGACTGGATTAGTTCAAACAAATGTCGTTATACCATAGCTCCGCAGTTTGCATAGAAGGCCAGCATGCCAAACTCTGTCGAACGCCTTAGATATATCCAATTCAACTGTTCAGGCTTCGCCATTCCTGTCGAGTGCCTGGTATATGTACTTGGTGATGGTCGTTAGCATATCAGCAGTAGACCTGGTGAAGCGGAAACTATATTGCTTGTCCAAGAGAAGCCTGGGTGCTGTGAGATGCTGAAACACATCGGCATTGATAATGGCTTCGAACAGTTTGCCAAAGATCGGAAGAATTTGCTGTGTTTTTAAATATAGGAACTACAGAGGAAGATTTCCAACAGGCAGGAAAGCAGGAAGCGGATAGGCAGAGGTTGTAGAGCTTAGAAAGAACAGAGAAGAGTTCAGGGGCACATTTCTTTAAGACTATGGTTGGGATTCTGTCCCCACCTCTCGCTTTGTGAGGATCAAGTTTTAAGATTATCTTAGAGACAAGCGAGGGTGTAATGTGGACATCATTCAGTTGTGCCTCGGTTCTAGGTGAGACGTCGGGTGTAAAAACTCCAGATGAGTCCAGACTCGAATTTTTCGAGAATCTGCGGGCAAAGCATTCAGCCTTATCCGCTGGGGAGGTGAGGACCTCAAATTTGTTGATCAGTGGGGGTATTGTGGACTTCTTTTATTCTTTTACGCTCATACATCACCGGGTCCTGGGTATGACGGTAAACTGCATCCTCTGATTGGGAGCTTGTGAGGATATCAAACCATCTTTTAATTACTGTTGTTCCCAGGTCCACCCTGACCCGAAGTGGTAGCACCTGTTACGGTCTCAACTATGGGTAAATAGTTTACCCTCAAACTAGGGTCAAAACACCATGAAAGCATAAAAATAGGATTTTATAGAAAAATATGTATTTTCGAAGGAAAAATATTACTAACAATACATTTTTGAAGATAAAAAATGTTAACATGTTTTGAAGGAAAAAATATTACTAGCAATACATTTTTGAATACAAAACCAGAAGACATCTCAAATAAAAATAAAAACATTTCATCAAAATCTGACTAAATCAACCTTCTCGCTATAATTGAACATTAAAAAATACCTTAAAACCCCACCTTTTTGGCATTAAATAACTCACAGAGGTTGATATGCCGTTAAACAAATCTAAAACTCAAACTCATACACTACCATACAATAATTCACTACCTTCAATGGCTCTTGGGTCTTGTATTGGGTGAACATTACTTTTAAAAATTGGAAAGAAACAATAGATGATGACAATTCCCCAAATTGGTTGAAGCATTTTATGGCTAGTGACAGTTGCTTTAAAATAAAGCGTATATTCCGATCATTTGTGAATATCTATGCTGATGATACAACAGTATATGGTTGTAAATCCAAAACTATAGATGACCAGTACTTAGCACCTGATCTCTTTTTGACCTACCCTAATATCTCAGTTCGAGAAAAATGGCTGCTTATATTGAATGTCTCGAAGATTAAACTAGTGACGTTAAATCATTACCGACTAGACCTAGAACATTCACCGGTTGGGATGAACGGATTTTCCCTCAGGAAGGCCCCGTGCTTTGAACGCGTATTGGAACTTAAGCTCAACTCAGACCCCAAATCGTCAAGTATTGCTGCCATATATGGACAAGAGCTGCCCAGTGTTCACTTGTCACTATCGTTTCCGTATCCTTGTGAGTGAAAAATTAATTTCTTCTCTTCAAATTCTTTCTTGTCACAGAGAAAAAATCACAAGCCTCTTACTGCTCTATCGCTATTTCCATTGAAAATGTTCAAACAAACTACATTCCTTAGTTCCACTAGTTCTTTCTCCCGCCATGCCACGCAAATTGTAAGAACTACACTCATTCCTTTTGTATTCTATTGGTGAGATGTATGTTCCGATCGAACAATTTCTTCCGTTTGTGGGACCAACTCCCATTAGGACACTTCCCCAATCAGTGTACAAGACTAAGGTCAACCGTTATCTTCCCCACATATACCCATAAACTGTGCCTCTTACTCTTTAAATCTCAACTTCGAGTAGTTCTTGGGCCTCGTACAGGGGGAACATAATTGCAAAACGTTTGGTTGACACCTCTATCCGTTTTTTTTTTTAATAGCAGTAGAGGTTTATCCATGTTTTCGGTTTAGGATTGGGTTATCTTTTTCTTCTTATTTTCTTTCACTTTCATTAACATCTTGCGTTTCAGTGGTATTGCTGCCTTGATTGAGGTAAATTAATTGAACCCTACCCATTAATAGGTCCGCTACTAAGAAAACTGCTTCACTGTGTCGCGCTATACAATTTTTCTCTCCTCGATCTATCTTACATATCTATAAGACAACCATTCGTTCATACTTTGAATATTGCTGTCCCATATGGCCTGGTCTTCCTGGTGTATATCTAGAGATCTAAACTTATTTATAAATGGAACTTTGTGTGTGTGTATGTGAGTGTGTCTGTGTGTGTGTCTGTTACCTATAGACTCCGAAACGGCTGAACCGATTTTCTTGAAAATTTACACAGTTGTACTATAAGCGTCTGCAAGTGTTCTTAGCTAGGTTTTCTGTCGAGGTACCCCTATAAATATCGAAAATCGATAATCGAAAAAATCGGGTTATAGAAGGAATGATCCGATTTTAATTAAATTTGATACACTCATAGAAAAAGACATAAGAAACGATATTCAGAAGTTTCAAGGTTGCAGTTCTTACAATAGTGCAGAAAATCGATAATATATATATATATATATATAAGGCAAAAAGTTTGTGTGCGTGTTTATCTTCCTGTATGTCTGCATTTTTTTTTCAGCCCTTTTATTTTAGTTTTTGCTTCGGGTTTGGCTCTAAGTAGGTATAATTGTAGTTCTTAGTCTCAGCCATGATACCATTTACTCAGAGGGCTTATTTAGCCTTCAAAATTCAGTTTACGACGAAAAAAACTCATTTGATATCGATACCAGGAAATCAAAATTTGACTTACATCCATTCATTTTTCTTTCAGTCTACGGTTTTGCTTTAACTGGAAACAACTATTGCTTTTTAGTCTTTCGTGCCAACGTCCAAAGAGTCTGAGCTCCAGGACCATGGATTAATTTTAAAGCTTTCATTACACCCGAGCAACGTCGGGCTATACTGCTATTCCTTGATAAAATCTAAAGAAAAATCAGCAATATTCTTTTTTTCCTAATTTTCTTCCGAGTTTTCATTCTTTGTCCTTTTCTAATTTCCTTGCTTGTCATTTCTTTCTTTCTTTCTTTCTTTCTTTCTTTCTTTCTTTCTTCTTTAATTTTCTCATGCGTCTTTTTTATTTTCTTCTTTTTTCTTTCTAATTCCTTTTTATGTCTTTATTCTTTCTTTCCTTCTTTTTTCGTTCCTAATTTCCATACGCGTCTTCTGACCAGGCGTCTCGGCTTCAGTCACTTTCCCAACACTGTAACGTCGCATCTCTGTGCCTTTTCCATAAATATTTTCATGGTAATTGTTCTGATGAACTTTCCGCTATCCTATTTAGACTTTATGAATTTAAGCACAGTACTAGATTGACAACAAAGTATCATCGGTTGAATTGGCGAGATGCAGTCGTAAGTTCGATGCTAACGGTATCTTCTCAAGCACTACTCGCTTGTAGAACACTCTTCCGATTTCTTGATTTCATTTATTTTTAAGTCTTCAAAAATTTAACCCCAATTTCAATCGTTATCTACTGTATGCACTTCTTTTATTGATCTCGCTCTTTAATAATAAAAGTCTTTTTTTCTTGTTCTTTCACACTCAATAAACCTTTGTGTCTCAGTGGTTTTACAGCCCTACTTGTGTTGAAATTATTTTTTAAAAATTAAATGGTGAAAACGGTTTATTTATGGTGATATGATGTTTAAGTGAATGCGGGGTTGGGAACTTATTCTAATTTTGTCAACCGTATTGTTTTCTTTGCTATCTGAATTAAAGCAGTCAGCGGGCATTCTTCTATAATGAACCTGTCGTTAAAATAGTTTGAACAGCTGGATCAGATTTCGTTGCCAGATAATTCTTCCAAAGTCACCTTCAGCCTTTCAGCTAACACGTTTTACTTTTTTTTATTTCAATTACTACCAAAAATGAACGAAGAAAAATGTGTTTTGAGACTTCTTTTGTGACAGATTTGCGATCACTTCCTACGCTTAAATTCCTTGCTGAAGATTTGGCCAATTTCAATCGTTATCTACTGTATGCTCTTCTTTTATTGATCTCGCTCTTTAATAATAAAAGTCTTTTTTTCTTGTTCTTTCACACTCAATAAACCCTTGTGTCTCGGTGGTTTTACAGCTGTACTTGAGTTGAAATTATTTTTAAAAAAATGTCTCTCCGTCCAAAAAAACTAAAAAGATGTGGTGAAATTCCCATAAACAAGATCAAACACAGAAGAGATGTGATAGGTCCCAACTTGGCCACTTTTACACTAGCGGGATGTGGCTTCCCTCTGTCTATTCTACAAATATTTTCACGGCTTCTGCTCCAACGAACTTAAGTCAATGGTGCCCCCTGCACAATAATTTACTTGTGCAACCAGACTGGAACTAGGTCCCACCCATTTACAGTTAGATCAACCAAATACAGCAGATAATTCTACTCCTGCAGCTTCTTCTCTCGCACTTTCCGCCTGTGGAACACCCTTGCATATACTTGCTTTCCTGACGGATACAACATCTAGGAATTTAAATGCAATGTCAAAACCCATCTCTAATCCACTTGACACTGAATGCTGAATATTTCTTTGCTGAGGCAGCTGGCTCTTTCACTTTAAACAAACGCAGTTTTCTAAACCTATCAACCTTCTGATAATCCGATCTTTTCCGCTAACACTTTACATTCTAAAATATTCAACTTTTGTTTTTCTTCCGGAAAAGTTTAGACCAAAAGCCATTAAGTTATTATTATTATTATTATTATTATTATTATTATTATTGATACATGATGATTGTCACGTCTTCGCAAAAAAAAAACCATCTGTTCACTTGGTAGCCTTTTTTAGTTTTTATTCAGAACTTTGTTATTTCCATCATTTATACCTGAGCTAACGCTCTGCTATGGGCCCTGCAAGTAATTCTTAAGGCCAGCTTCACTTTTACAACATTTCTTACACACGTGGCAAACAAAAAGTTTGTCTTTCTTACCTATATTGGAATCTTGTCTATCCATATGTTCCATCATGTGACGTTTGAATTCCGTAACAGACTTGTGAACATCATCATAAAACTTAGACAAGTAACCTGCAGGTCTTTCTGATAGGGTTGCATTCTTCTTTTTGAATTAAGCACTGAGTCTGATCTCATTTGCAACTCTTTCTTTAATCTAAAAGAAATCCATAAAGTAATCTGGATAGATCCCAGGTCTAAACATGGTGACATCTTTGAATATTGTGGTAATAAAATTCTGATCATCACTGCACCAGCTGTGATGGCATCTGAGATCGACTGCATATGTATACACCGGCGCTCGCTATATTCCACAGATATTAGGGCTATGATCGCAGTCGACGAAACAATAGCGACAAATGCTTTTCGAGACAAGTTCCGGGTACGGAAATCTAGTCCTTACTCACTCATTGTCTGGCCGTTTCACTGATTGTCTTTTCACTCACATTCCGATTCATTATCTGAATACTAATTGGGGGACCCAACACCTCTTTTCGTCCACTCGTGTTCCACAAACGATAAAGTGGGACCCCCAGACTGATTTTATGGGCTTGTAATTGACCCTACTTTTACAGCTATATAAAAAAAATTGTGTTCGATAAATCAAAGGTGAACTGGAGACGAGATTCTTAAAAATCTGTGATCATTAAATTAACTCAAAGATAGGCTGAAGACAAGATTCCTGAGAAAATCTTGTCATTAAATTGAGTTAAAGGGAAAATGAATGTAACTATTCATCTCTTAAGGATGTGTGAGAAATCATATTCCTAAACAATGTAATACATACAGACATACCGGGTTAGCCACCGGCAGAGTATAACGGTGTCTCATGGACAAGGGGATATCTTTAGTTTTGATCGACAATCTACTTTAAGATGGTTTTTCTATAAAAAAAAAATTAATTAAAATACAGATTAGTGGTTAACCATAAGACACACATCAGTTTCGAGTGAAATGAAAACGAATATATGTTCAAGTAATGCCATTAATCAGACTGGAACCGATGATGAAAGTTTTACGTCTGGCAGGTGCCTCACTGTTGCAAGTTGAGTCCGGTCGTAACCCCTATTTTAATTGTTGGGGCACCTTCCCTGTTTACACTAATATGGACTCTTTCTAAGATTATATATAGTAGTAGTCATTAGTGGACTACAGTGTTAGCGTATCCCAGCGATCTAGTCCTGAGGTTAACATTGCCAAGTCTTACATCTCGTATTATCTAGTTTTCTCTCGGAGTCGAATAACCGTATTGTACGACGTTCTACAAACCACCTCTGTACATATTTGTCTTCAATATATTGCTCTTTTACAGTGAAACAGATAAAATGTAACCGCAATTTCTACTCAAACAGCTTCTTTTCTCGCACTTCCCACATGTGGAATTCCCTTTCATATACTTGCTTCCCGACAGCTACAATCTCCAAGAATTTAAATGTAAGGTCAATAGACACCTCTTATCACACTAACTCGCATCCATTCTCTCAAACTCTCTTCCCATTTACCCAGCGTTCATCCTCGGTATCGTCATCCGTCTATCACTCTCCTTCCGATATTTTCTATAACTAACCACTCTTTCTCGTCACTTTCCCCGATGTAACCCTCCGCGCAACAGTGGCAGTATAATGCCTTACTTGGGGTGAGATGATTAAAAAAAACGTAACATAAAAATATTTATAGAAAAAACACAGAGAAGCAACCTTACGACGATGGGAAAGTTGTTTAAACCGAACTGCCAGATCAGGACCAATAATATTGCTGATTCTTGTTTGGATTTTATCAAGTCGCTCAGCGTAAATAACAGAGACGCAGGACAATATGTGGCAGCAATATTCTAAGCCTGAACGAATGGTAGACTAATAGATATGTAAGATAGACTGTCTTGCCTGACACAGTAAACCTACTTTCTTGGCAACTTACCTAGCAATGGATTCCAATAGTCTTTTCACTTCGTGTCAACTGAGAACGTTAGTCCGAGAAGGCGTAACGAGTCACTTTCCGGCATGTTAGCATTAGTCATGTTGACGGAAGACAGAGATGGGAGTATCGGATGATTAATGGAGATAAATTTAGTTTTGGAGACATTTAAAGTCTCCAAAACTAAATTTATTAATAAGCCATCTCTTACCTCAGTTAACAACGGATTTGAAGTCGTTTTGGACATCGGATGCCATGTTGACCTTGTCGTACTGATCAGCCTTGTTATCGAGGCAGAAGGAAATGGTTGTGCCATCAACGCAAATACCAAGTTGTGTGCTGATGTCATCGGAAGGGTCGTTAATAAAAATTAAAAACAGAGTAGGATTAAGGATGGAGCCCTGGGGAAACCTGCGTTAGTACGAAAGGATCTAGATACGTGACCGTTTAGGATAAAAGGAGTTTACAGGAGTTTTTAAAACTTGCATAATGAAAATTCCCTGCATTCACTTACGCAATAATACCCTTAGAAAAGGTGTCTCTTCTCCTTCTATGGGTTAAATGGCAGGACAGACTTGGTTCTATAGCCTTGATCGGCAACGAATCTACCGCAGAAAGAAATGGCAAACTACTTCGGGAAAATATTCTGCCCAGTCAGTCATGTCTCTTTCGAGACATGATCGCCCAAGCATGTATCACGTATAGCACTTAACAGACTGAATGAACGATGATAATCTCGACGAAGTTAGTCATTGTGAGTCGCATGAACTTCTCGTTGGCTTCATATTAGTTATTAGTTCAAGGCTACATGCAATTTTAAATTCAGAGGTTTCCTTCTCCTAGACTGGTTACCAACTAGAGAGCCCAGTTTGCCCTGTCATTTAATCCATAGCCGAGAGAGAAGAGATATATTCATACCTTTCTCACGGGTATTTGTGTGGAAATGAATGTAAAGAACACGACCAGAATTCGAACTTTGCTCACCGATTTCTACCTCTAACCATTACATCACCTGCATAACCATACATGCATGCGTAGAAGTTCGTAAAATCCAACTGAATCTTTTCGAATATATCAAATAAACAGATTATTAAACCTCCCTGATAAAGTACGTATTTCTGTTAGTCTCGTCTACAATCGATTCATCCTATAGTTTCATTGCATTGAATAATATTTTAGACTCATTCTAAATTGACTATTGAAATATTGTCTCTGCCCTACGACATCTCAGGTTCACGGAATGCCTAATCAAACAGATTATATACGACTTTCTACGCTAGTAGAATAACGACACGCACCAATCATTCTCCATTATTAAGATAGACTTTCGAAAATAAAGCGTCGAAAAAAAATCTCACTAAAATCTGTGAACGCTCACATAAAAAGCAACAAGTATTATTAAAAATAATATTTTCAATATAAAATCCTGATCACATATGTAAATAATTGATTTCGTTCTTTTTCAAGGCCAGCTGTTAAAGTCGAAAATCAACACAGTGAGCAAAACATTGAATTTTGTAAGCGATATCGAAAAGTGTGTAAACAAAGGAAATGTGTCATATATGAACACTTCTATGTTAATGGTGAGATCTACCGTTTCCATACAGGAAACATCCATTGACCGACTAATCAGCGTTTCTGCCAGTTGAAATTCATAAAAAGGTTCTATTAAAACAGGAAAATAGTCCAAAGTACAGTTATCACTCGGTGGGAGTTTCCTTCCAACCTTTTCCATAAAGTAGTGTTGAAAGTCAACATCATGATTGTATCATTCTTTTCTGTTTCTAGTTACATGTGCTATCCTATCCGTCCTTTTTTGTTGCTGCTTTTGAAAGTCTTCAAATTATGTGGATTTCGTTATTTGTTAAAGTTCTTTGTTTGTGATTCTGTAGCTCCAGATCTAGTAAACATTTACCTTCTTAAGAGTTTATTTGCTTAGAGCTTTTTTAATAATTGATATGAGAAAAGGGTTATATATAACTGATTGTTTAGACTTTACTGAACGAGATAGATGTTCTGCATGACATCCGCATGAGAGTCTAAATAAGACAAGGCTTTTTAAGAACAGGATTAGAATTCTGGTGTAATATAGTTATTCGTTATGCTTAGTTCAGAGATTTTAAACTGAGTTCGTTTGAGCAATAAACAATGATGTAATGCATTTACGAGTTTTATTTTATTCTGGCACATTGCTATAAAGACTGACATTGTTATTTACTTCTGTAAAACAGAGACTAACCAATTATGAGCAATGCGAGAAAATCAGAGCTACCATGATATTTCTACCGGTTCGCAACCCTTATGGAATTGTTTCTTTTTTTTTTAATATTTTTATGCCGTGTCCCTACAAGATATAGGTGATCATTGTTCTCCACAGACTACATTTTTAGTAAATGTGAGAATTGCCATGACTTTTTTAAAAGAATAGTCCAGTGGTTTTCCCGTTGCCTTCTTCAAACTTTAAAATTCATAGTAGTCCTTCTCCTGTGCGTTCTGGTGTAATAGATATCGGCTCGGAATGAGAATTCGGAGAGACGAGTTCGAATTCCAGTCACATTCGTTTCTTTCACTTACGCACAAACACCTTTGAGAAAGTTATTAATCCATCTCTTCTCCCTCTAGCTATGGGCTGAATAGCAGGCCAGATTGGGTTCTATGGCCTTGGTTGGCAATCAGTCTACTACAGAAAGTAATGGCAACCTACTGCGGAAAAAATCTCGAATAAGACATGATCACCCAAGTGTGTATCACATATGTCACTTAACTGACTGACTGACCTTTTCCTTGACCTGCTATCACTCAAGGCTTGAAATCCCAGTCTACTGTGTTATTTAATTAGTGTAAAGAAGTCCTCTCTTGGGTCGAAACGCAAAACTTTGGAGTATTTTATTCATTTTGTCATTCCGTTACTACACATACATTCATAATTTTGACCCCGATGTACAATACTCAAACACTGTAACAATAAAGCGTTTAACAAACAGACCTTGTCGACTAAATTTAATTAAATAAAAATTTGTTCGAATGACTTTTTGATGTCAATGTAGACTTCATATATATATATATATATATGCAAATTGAAACTTTGACAAAAAGTAATATTTGCTAAAAGAACGGCTAAATTAAGAGAGTGCTCGAAGAATTTTCATCTCGAGATTCTTGGCTCAGTCTAATGAAGGATCTGCAATGTACTCAGTCCTGACTTAGTAACTCGACTTCAGTCACTTTTTCGCCGACGTGACGTGGCTTCCCTCTGTCTTTTCTACAAATATTTTCATGCCAACTACTCTGAAGAGCTTTTTTCCCTTTTGCCCCGAGCATCTAAATCTAAGCGCGCTACTAGTTTGGCATCTAGACTCCACCCTTTTTACCAATGACATTGTTAAATGTAGCCTCCACTTCTAGCCCAACCATCTCTTTCCTCGCACTTTCTGTCTTTGTCTACTTGCTTCCCTGATAACTGCAAATTCCAAAAATTTAAATGCAACATCAATTGTCATTTTCTATCTTCTTGAATCCCATTCATCTTTTATCCTTAATACCACTGTACCCAGTCTTTTTCTCTCACTGTAACTCCATGCATACTAGTGGCAGTCCCACTTTACTTGGGGTGAAATGATTAAAAAATATAAGGTCATTTGAGATATAAAATACTTGAAGCACCAACATTTATGCCTCCAGGATTTCTGCCAGAATGATTTCATCAATCAGACGATTGTAGGTTTTGCAGATATACGTACTGCCTGATGAAACCGTTCTGGTAGAAACCGTGGTAACATTAAAATCGGTGTTTCAAATATTTTATATTCTCGGTCGGGTTTCAATCCTGGGTTAAAAGCAATCGGATGTCTAACCGTACTCATGAGCCGTGATACAGCGAAACAGATCTGTCTGCGGGTGACTATATATATATATATATATATGCCTTCTTCTACCGGACGCTCGTGGCCCAGAGGTAGAATCGCCGACTGTCACCAATTTCGGTCTGGGTTAGGAAGCGATCGGAGTCTAACCGTACTGATGAGCTGTGATACAGCAAAACAGATCTACAGTGTTTGTGTATGTATATACATATATATATATATATATATATATAAAATAAATTGCCAACATTATGTCTGCTTAATTTTGATAAAATCCGTTCATACTCACGGATAATCTTTCGCGTATTATAATTGAAAGATGTTAGAAATGAGCTGTAACGTTGACAGATGTTATTATCATTCATGTCACAAGGTTCTAATGGACACTAGCAATTTGTCAACCGTTATATTTGAAGCAGAAAAAAATGTGCAGTAATTTTTAGCAACACAGTTTTGCGGTTATTTTTTGTTACCATAACTCACACCCCTGAAGACGATCTCGGAAAGTGGTTGAAAGTACTTGGGTACCTTAAGAAATGAATGAAAATAACATGTCAACGTTACAGCTCATTTCTGAAATCTTTTGATTGTAATACGCGAAAGATTATCCGTGAGTATGAAAGGCTTTTATTAAAAATAAGCTAACATAATGTTTGCAATTTATTTAATCTGACATGTTCAAAAGAAAATTTGCTGCCTAAATGCACACACACACCCACCCACACACACACACACACACACACACACACATATATATATATATATATATATATATATACTGAGATACCGGTATATACCTCAGAAATACGCGGATACATTCATATTCTGTTTCTAGTTAGTCAATCATCTATGAATACATGTGTTCTTTCTTTGTTCTATCTGCGTCGATTTAATGCAAAAAAGATGTAGTTTCATTTCCTTAGGTTTCTTTATCGCTTGAAAAAAATAATCTTCGCTCATTCATGAAGCCAAAACAAAAATGAATTTATTTTCCGAAATATCGCAAAGAAAAAAAATCCACTTGCCAGAATTTTTAATTTTACTGTGACAGCTGTAGCAGACGATTTCATTCAAAAAGCTTTCTTCCAATTCTCTTTATACTGAAGACGTTTTATATTTTTCTTTGGTAAGGTTTAATCTAGGAAAACGTAACGCCATACTTTTCACATTGAACGAAAATGCTTTTAGTCCTTTGGCGAAGACAAATTACGAGTGACTTTCTTCCATGTCAAAAACCGGATTTGTTTTCAATAGTCTTTGTTCCCTGTTCGAACTTCAATTAATTACTGATCGATATTACCTTCTGTAGTGATAAAATCATTCTCCGCGCTTCATAAATGACGGTGTGCCACTTTTAATGGTGCCCTGTGTGACAGCAAAATGTTCAAAAGACGCTCGACATATTAATGTAATGTCGAACACATTCATAATTTCATTCCAACCATCAAAAAGTCCGAACAATGAATCGATCTAACAAATGTTCCTCCTAATAAAGTGATGTATTAACGTCAATTTATCGGCCTTTGTCGTTTCAAAACTAAAGAGACATCTGGTGACTCTGGCCAACAACTGCAGCTGCTCAGGTAGGACAAGATTGAATGATTAATGGTCAGTTGAATGCAAAGCAGTCAGCAAGGAGCATTAATTTTTCTCTTGGGTGTCGACTGGCTTCTCTACAAAAATAAACCGCGCGCCAATTTGAGAGCGAGGGTCAGCAAACTCGTCACATAGACCACTTGTTAGCGTACAGAGTTCAGTCCGCATAGGTTACAATATTGTTGCTGGTTTGTACCAGACTAACCCTGGTATAAATATGTGGGGTGAGTGATTTCAGTTACTTTTCCTTAAAAAATACATAAATACATATATGGCCGATAACTTTTCAGCATCACTCCTTTAGTGCAATGCATCTACGTATCGTTTATTCAGTAATGACTTTAAACACCCTCGGCTACTGGCGTGTTTACTTTGTATATAACGCGCTAAAGTCCGCCTTCTTCTACCGAGTGCCCATAACTCATAGGTAGAATCGCCGACTGATGTCAATTCGGTCGGGTTTCAAACCTGGCTTAGAAGCAATAAGATGTCTAACCTTATTGATGAGCTGTGATGCAGCAAAACAGATCTGTTTTGGGAATGACTATATATATATATATATATATATATATATATAATTATGTGTGTGTGTGTGTGTGTGTGTGTGTGTGTGTGTGTGTGTGTGTGTGATCTGAAGAGATGACCGCTCTCATTCGCTTGTCGTAATAAATCAAGATTTATAATCGTTTTAGATATTTGTTGCGTTTGCTTTTCTGTATATCTTATTGCTCTGGATAATATCTACTTAACTCTCTATACATATCTATCTCTTAATATTTTATATTAATTAGATTTATTTTTGGGATTATTCTCTCTGTTTTACAGATTTGGCATCATTTCCTATATATATATATATATATATATATATATATATATATATATAAACCAAAAACGAAAATGGCATGTAGGTAAAATCCCGAAACAGATCCTATTAATATTAATCTCATTAATATTAAAAATGATCCTGGTAGAGGGCTCTATGTAAATAGTATTATCTATTTACAGAGTCAAATATGTATATTTTCAAAAAAACTCCGAAGAATTACAAATGCCATATGCCAATTTCAGCGAGAAAATACTTCACTTCTTCAGCGGCAAAATTCATTTATTATGCAAATGCAGTACAACATTCATTTACCGGAAGTATACTCAAAAATAAATTCATACCCGAAAGTTCACACGAAAAAAAGAAAAAACATAAGATTATATCAGAAAGAATATATATATATATATATATATATATATATATATATATATATATATTATCGTTATCGTATCGTATATATATATATATCTTTCATTGAATAATATAGACATATGATGAACACTTATTTTTCAACTGATTCTTTTTAGTTCTCTAATCATTGCCCCAAAGGAAATTAGGCGCAGAAAGAAAAACGAGTGGATGACTGAAGAGATTCTGGACATGATGCAAAGAAGGCAGAAAATGATATCAAGACATGGAATGGAGTACAGGGAACTACACAAGGAAATAAGAAGATAATGTAGACAGGCTAAGGAGGAATGGCATGGTCATCAGTAAAAAGGGCAGCCCAATATGCCAAATACAGGTCGGGGATACTAGAATCAAGCAGGTACAAAAATTTAAATACCTGGGAAGTGTTATAACAGAAGACGGAAAGTGCGACACAGAGATCCGAAGGCGAATTGGCATGGCGAAGGAAGCATTCCAGAAGTTGAGTAAGGTATTAAGAAACAGAACAATTTCGCTAGAAACAAAGAAGAGAGTACTGGATTGTTACGTGTTGTCCGTTCTTCAATATAGCAGTGAATACTGGACAATATCATCAAAGATGAAGGAAAAACTTGAAGTAACTGAAATGTGGTTCTACAGAAGGATGCTGCGAATCTCATGGATCGAGCATGTGAGCAATGATGAGGTCTTAGAAATGATGGAAACAAAAAGAAAATTAATACTGAGCATCAGGAAGAGACAGCTGAAGTTCCTGAGACATGCAATGAGGAAGGATGGCTTGGAGAACCTGATACTAACAGGCCAGATAGAGGGGAAAAGAGACAGAGACAAGCAGCGGATAACATATTTGAAGGATCTAATCAGGTGGATGACGGAACGAGGGTTGCATGGTGTAACAGGAGAAGGCGTGCTCAGTGCCACCAGAGATAGGGAAACATGGAAAGCCATGATCGCCTACGTCCTGAAGGGACAGGGCACATAAAAGAAGAAGAATCATTTTCTTGATGTCAAGATGAAATTCATCAATGAAGTCGCCGTATTTTTTCTACCTAAGTACTTTCTATGTCAGGGCTTGGTTTTGCTATCCACTTACTCGAAGTTGCTATTCAGGCTATGCGTTGGTTTCCTCTATTCCTCTTGCCTAGAAATCTGTCCTGTGGGTATCGAATTTCCCAAGCCCCTTCTCCTCATAATGTGCTTTATAATTCTTAACTGTCTCTTCTTGATATTAAGTATAAGCGTCCTTTATGTTTCCGTTTTCTACAAAAATTCGCCGCTTCTCACATGTTCGGTTTATGGTATTCTCAGAATCTCTCTGTAAAGCAACATTTTTGTTTTTCAAGTCTCTTCTTCATCTGTGGGAAGTTTGTCCAGCATTCACGGGCATATAGAAGAACTGATATTAGATGACAGTTAAGTACTCTTTTCTTTGATTTAAAAGAAATTCTCCTGTTTCTTAATACTTTGTTTAGTTTTTGAAAGGACTCTTCCGCTATACCAGTGCGCATTTAGATTTCAGTGTAGTACTTTCTATTCTCTGTTAAAACACTTCCCAGATATTTAAATTGTAGTACTTGTTTGATTTTTGTAATTTTTAGTTTGGGCTGTTCCATTTTATAACAAACGTGCATTCTGTTTTCTTGCAATTGATGTGTCGTTCTTTCTTCAGGCTCTCCTTCACTATTTTCTTTAGGAGCATCTAGTTTCTTTTCTCTGCCTGCTGTCAACACTGTGCCATCTGAATATTTTATGTTGTTAAAATTGTGGCCGCCAATAGCAGCGCGGTATTAGAGAAAATAGTTGTCCTCGTAGTTCGTATCTATTAAAAAGCTGATATAAAGTTAACAGGCAATACGTAGAATGAGTCATAATACCTTTAACGCAAGCACGCCTATACCTCCTTTGAATATGTTTGCTTTATTTTCATGCAATAATCATGCCAAGAATTTACTTTAGATATATTTTCAGTCGATATAAACTAACGCACTTATGTGTCGAATAAATTCAAATAAATCATCAGTAAATATAAAAGCACCTCGTATAAAGAGAACCAGAAAAATCCTTAAACTACAATCCACGAATTCACACACGAGAGTTGACACTAAATCAGTACCTACCTCTACGAACCAACTATTGCCTCCTTTCTTTCACGATAGTGTGTTGCCACAAGCCGAAAAGAGATAACAGATAATTTTTACTGCAGCCATGTGGCTAGCATCGAAGCAATATTTCTATAAAAAATTTTTTTAAAATACCCTAGTCACGAATTTAAACAAGGATAAAGAAAAGTGGACAACAGATTTTATTTGATTATTTAGCTGATTTGACTTGAGCAGCGTATAATTACAAATTAGGTCCATTATCTCAAAAAGCAATTTTGGCTTCCTCTATTTTTTCATAGCGAACATTCTATGTATGCGCACGCATGTGTGTCCACGAGAGACGCCCCTAAAGTAACGCCTCTTATTTCCACGGAAACTACAACAGATATGTCGAGAGCAAGTAATACCGTCGAATCTTATGTTCTGTGTCTCTTCAGTGCCTGTTTGATCATGGCTCTCTACAATATCCTATCCTTTGTAGCTCTAAGTAATGTCTGCCTCCTTACTATTCCTAGTCCTGTGTATGACGATAAACTACATCCGGCATCAAGACATTCAATCGGGGAACTGGAGGCGTTGAGGATCGTGAAACCACCTCTTGAGTGCTGTTGTTCCCAGTTTCACTTGGTGGTGGCACTTGTTAGGGTCCCAGCTATGGGCAAATAGTGAACTTCAAACAAAACATTATAAAAGTATAAAAGTATATTTTTGTAGTAAAAATAACAGCAATAAATTTGTATTTTAAAAAATTAACAAAATCGCATATTTATAGTAAAATTACTAAAAATACATTTTATAACAACAATACATTTCATTGTGAAATTGACATGAATACCTTTCTAGTAAAATTACGAGCAATATATTTTATTGTAAAATTATCAATACCTTTCTAGTAAAATTACCAGCAAAATATATATTATAATAAAATTAACATAATACCTTTATAGCAAAATTGCGAGCAATATATTTTATTGTAAAATTAACATCAATACCTTTATAGGAAAATTAACAACAATGTATTTTATAGTAAAATTAACAAGAACACCTTTATATTAAAACTAACAACACATTTTATCTGTAATTGAATTTCGTTCAAAATATATTTAGTTGAAGCCATAAAATTAAGTTCAAAATATTCCCATTTAGACATTAAATAACCTATAGAGGCTGATATGCATCTAAAACTCAACCAACCACCAAACCATATTATTCTACTCACCCCTGATCTGACAGCAATTTACAAAAGCTTTTCACGTAGATTACACAGGTTAATTTCAGTATTTGTATATACTTCTGAGATGAGGTAGTATTTAGACTACTTACATTGTTCGAACTATTGATTTCATCTTTACTGCCATGTTTACGGTGTTTCAGCCGTTGTACACTCCAGCCTTCTTCAGGGATATATCATTCTCATTCTAGGTGCTATGCCGCTTCTAGTAGACATGTAGTTATCCCCCTTTAACTTAACTCTCTAAGTTATTTGTTCATCACTACTATAGTTAAAGGGAGATAACTACATGGCTACCAGAAGTGGCATCGAGCTTGAAAACTTCGATAAGAAAAAATCTATACTGAAATGAGGTAATATGTACACTATTTACATTATTCGGACTATTGTACTCATCTTGGTTGCCATGTTTACGACGTTTCGGCCGTTGTACGATTTGGCCTCCTTCAGGTTTTAGAAATTTTGAACCCAACCTTCTATTTTGATCACTAAGGTATAACTTTCTCATTCCATGAGCAATGCCGCTTCTGGTATTCATGCAGTTATCTCTCTTTAACTTAAATTTTTAAGTTATTTGATCCCCACTGCTGGAGCGAGGTAATGAAGTCAAAACTCTTGAGGACACATGACACAGTGGATATAGACGTTGGTTAGTTCAAGTGATTGACCCAAAGAGTTGTGAGTTCAATACCAGGCTATAGCAGTGGTGAACAAATAACTTAAAGAGTTAAGTTAAAGGGAGATAAATACATGGCTACAAGAAGTGGCATCGTATATTGAATAAAAATGATATCCCCAATGGTCGAAATAAAGGGTTCAGTCCGAAATTCCTAGCATCTGAAGAAGTCCGAAGCGTAAAACGGCCGAAACGTCGTAAACATGGTAGTAAAGATGAGGACAATAGCCCGAACAATGTAAATAGGTTAATTTCTATTCTCTACGCCCTTTTGTACCTTTCTTTATATCCTGTAATTCTCCAATCCCTCTTTCTTCATTATGTGGCCTGGAAACTTCAGCTATCACTTTCTGACCTTAAGAACGAGTGTCTATTTGTATCTCCGTTTTTCTAAAATTTACCTCGTTCGTTACAGGTTTCGGCCATGGTGTTCCCAGCATGTTATATTGCTCGTATGAGGTATTAGTTCTGGTTAATGGGAAAAAAAGGAAAAACAGTGAAAAAAAAAAGATTAGTGAAGAAACTTCTATTCATCTACTATTACTTTCATTTAATTTTAATGAGGTTCAGAGTTTATTTTCTAAGAGTCATTTTCGGTAAATCTAAGTCTAAATCGGAGAGCCGAGTTTGAATTCTAGTTGAATTCGTTAGATTCACAGACGCACAAACCCCGTTGGGAAAAGTATTAATCCATCATTCTCTCTCCAGTTATGGGTTAAACAGCAGAACAGATTGGGTTCTATAGCCTTGGTTAGAAACCAGTCTACCACAGAAAGTAATGGCAACCTATTGCGGGGAAAATCTTCTGTTTAGTAAGTCATGTCACTTTCGAAACATTATCGCCCAAGCCTATGACACATAACTGACTGACTGAAGTCTAAGGCAAAAAACAATGACAAAAGAAATAATAACCCTAATTTGCATTATATATATATATATATATATATATATATATATATATTCTATTAAATATAAGAGACAATGAATGTCTATTATGTTTAATCATGAGCCGTTCTAAACGTCGTATTTTTGCTTTAATTTCAGTTGAAAATAAAGACAAAAATTCTCCAACATTTGGATAATTATTTATTGGTTTTCTTCTAAGCTTTCAGCTCACATGAGCCATCTTCAGAGAGGTAGTTTAAACTGAAATATTATAAAATCCACCATCACCGACGATTTTATTTTGTGTTGACATAAAACTCCGCTTGGCAACGGCAATAGTTACCAAAAATAATAAACGCAGTTCTTAAGTTTGCGATGCGGTTTTATGACGTCACACCGCGGGATAGCGCGAAATGACAACAAAACCATCTAGTCAAATGCAATGTAATATGTTATTTCCTGTTTTAAAGTTGATTTTATTGAGTGTTGGTTGTTTTGATTTGATGTACATGGCCTCCAATATCTGCAGGTTCCTCTTACTGTGTGTATGAGTAAGGATCACCGTATTGTTGACCAAAATCTGTCTGATATTACCTACATGTTTATGTTTTTCAGAGAAATGTTGTTTAATAGTACTCTGATCAGAAAGATGACATGTAAGTCTACGGGAGAGCGTGGTTGTGGTAAAACCAATATATGTACTAGGTTTTTGAGTAGTATCAGAGATGCAATCTCTGAATGGGCATGTAAATTGGTACACTACATTGGTTTTTTGTAAAGAATTTAGTTTAGTGCCTGTTGACCTCATAGTTTATAATAACCCAACAGGCACTAAACTAAATTCTTATATATTATATATTATTTAAATCTAATTCTAACCTAAACTTTACAGCCCCTTTACTCATAGAAAGTAGTTAAAAAAATCTATTATTAAATAAAAAACCTGAAATCCAACCTTCTGTTAAAAATTATTGTCTACCCATTTTAACAAATCTAAGGTCTCACTATGTATCTTATCTAGAAAAAAATTAAAAAGTGACATGTCTAGATCCAAGCCATCCTGCCCACTTTCATAGCCCAAATATTAAATTTCCATGGTTACATAATTCTCAATTTTGATTGAGCAATATTGACACACCTAAACTACCACTTCCTAATTTTCTAAATAACCATGAATTCATCTTATATTTTAAAAATAAATCATTTTCGCCATCTATTTTAACATATTACCTGAAGAGGAACAGTTTTGTTCTGAATCATGAAAACTTTTGTGTAATATTATGCTTTTATAAACCATTGTAATAACAAAATTACAATATATATATATATATATATATATATATATATATATATATATATAGTATGTGTAAAAAACTTTCCTCATCACCAGAAGATTCCTCCCAATATAGTTGTAAAAATCACTTGTCTCGATGGCATAGACTGGTGATGTCATTGAAATATCCCAAAATGTTTATACAAGAAATATTATCTTAAATATACTCGTTGTTATTCTACAAGGCCGTAATTTGACATATGCCATTTTATATGTTTCTCAGTTTTTGAAATGAGTAATTGCGATTGGCTTTGTAGCCAAATAAACTTTTAACGTAAGCTCTTTTTAAATCTATGTACATCTTCAGAATTTGTTTCCTTTATTATAAATATTTTCCTTTACGTCATTAGGACAGATTGATATGTTAATTTTAGTTTACTTTAGTATTCAGGAAAGTATTGAATATAATCAAGACAATACGAAGCAACATGTTTATTATTATTCCTAAATTAAAATTCCAAAATCATTTATATATACTTTCATGCTTTGATGACACAGGCATTTTATATATGGGCATACCTCAATTAATGCGTATTCGATTAGTCCGCTAAAATGTTATATACCAAAATTCGATTAGTGCATACACAATGCTCGATTAGTGCGGTACAACATTCTTCAGTTTAACCATAATAATTGAAAATTGATTTTTTATAGACCAAAAATATAAAATGTTTTCCTTCTTTCTTCATCTCTTTTCTCTTTTCTATGAGAAGAGGTTAAACTATGAAAAGCCGAAAAAACATTTTTGGTACAAGAATGTATACATCAAAGGTAACAGGATCTAGAGAGGGGTAATAAAAATAAAACATGAAAATAAAATTAGCTTAAAATTAGGTTGACACTTTGACCATTAAGGATGAAAGAAGAAAGCATGTATTCCCTAAAAAAAACAAAAAATAGAAACTACTTTTTTAAACGAAATCTCTATTCTGATTAGTTAAATGAAACAGGCACATAAATTGTATGTCTTCCAGCATCTATAATTAACAAACACAACTTTCTCTAACATTTCCTGATGGCGAGATAAAAGTTTCGAAACATAGAAATTTCGTTAAAAATTAAAAATACATTGCTACACAAAATGTCTATGTTTTGTTTCGAGATTTTTATCTCGCTATCAGGCAATGTTAGAGCTATATATATAGCTCTAACATTGCCTGATGGCGAGATATATATATATATATATATATATAGTCATCCGCAGACAGATCACAGCTCATCAGTACGGTAAGACTCCGAGTGCTTTCTTACCCGGGATTGAAACCCAACCGAAATGGCGTCAGTCGGCGACTCTACCCCTGGGCTATGGGCGTTCGGTGGCGGAATGAAAAAAAAAATATATATATATATATACATATATACAGGGATGTGTGTGTGTGTGTGTGTGTGTGTGTGTGTGTGTGTGTGTGTGTGTGTGTGTGTGTGTGTGTGTGTGTGTGTATGTGTGTGTGTGTGTGTCGGGGGAAAGAGAGACAGTGGAGAAACTTTACAAAAGAATCCAACGGAATGGACTATGTACAAGTTGAAAAAAATCATTTACATTACATATTTAGCATCACCAAAGACTCAATTTTTTTGTTCTGATAACGCAAGACCATCGACAAAACATGTCAAAGTACAACTTTCAAAGCTCATATATATTTCCCATAAATATATATATATATATATGTGTGTGTGTGTGTGAGAGAGAGAGAGAGAGAGTGTGTGTGTGTGTGTGTGTGCGTGCGCGCGCGCTTGCATTTTGACTAATAAAAATGGGAGTCAGAATCTAAATATTTTTAAATTTCTTGTCATCTAGAAAAGTACATTATTTTTGTTTGATTACGCAAAAATAAGAATTTATTAAATGTAACTATACAAGAAGTTATTGTTGGAATAGCTTTTATAAATGCGTATGATCTGTTTACACGAATTGTTGATATTTGGAAACTCTACAGTCATTACTGCATATAAGAGTTGTACGAGGGTCATTCAATAAATAAGGTGATTTTTCGGTATAAGGACTTCTAATACAGATAGAAACTTACTCCCCCCCCCCTTACTTCTTTCTCAAATGGATTTAATTTTTTTTTTTTTTTTTTTTTTTTGCAGATTAAAAAACTTTGAGAGTTTTGGAGATTAACAAAGATGGTCGACCAAGAAGCATGCTCCAGGATTGAACAGATGTCAGTTATCAAGATTTTGATTGCTGAAGAGTGCAAACCAGTTGAAATTCATAGGAGAATGTCAACTGTGTATGGTGCCACATGTTTCAGAAAAAAAAATGTCCACAAGTGGGCTAACTTGTTTAAAGAAGGACGAGCAGTGTTGAGGATGAAGACAGGCCAGGGAGGCATACAGAAGTGAGGTGATCAAATCAGTCAATGACCTCATTCAGTCTGACAGAAGAGTGACAGTGGATGACATTGCAAGGACTTTGAGCCTATCTGTTGAATAAACGCAAGGGTCATCAATCACATGGAGTCGTCTTGCATCAAGACAACGCAAGGCCTCACACAGCAGCCCAAACGGTGCAGACCATCAACGACCTGGGCTGAAAACTGCTTCCTCATCCCCCTTACAGCCCAGACCTTGCCTCTTCAGACTTTCACCCGTTTGGTCCCTTGAAAGCGTTCACGAGAGGCACGAAGTTTGAAAGTTACGATGAAGTCAAAAGTGCTGTGAGCGATTGGCTGAGACATCAGTCCAAAGATTTTTACGCTGAGGGAATACGGAAGCTTGTGCAAAGATGGGAAAAGTGTGTGACACTGCTGGGAGACTACGTTGAAAAATAAAAAGAAAAGTAAGCTTCCTTCTGTATTAGAAGTCCTTATACCAAAAACTTAACTTTATTTATTGAATGACCCTCGTAGATGTCCTTATACCGAAAAATTCACCTTATTTATTGAATGACCCTCGTATATTTTTATAATTGTTTGAATATTTTTGTTTAACAGGTTCATTCTCTGCGAAACGCTATTCGGAATAAAGTTAAGCACGGGAAAAATGAAACACGTTTAACACAAAAGCGGATAATTTTAATTTAAAAAGATAAGTTGAATATTAAATACAGATTTAGATTGAAAACAAACACAAGCATTGAATTCTTCATCAAGTTCTTAAAATATGGCCTCAAAACGTAACAACATGCAAAATAGAATTTTATTTCATCATGTTGAACGCATTACTTAAGCAGTAAATATTTGCTTTGATTAAATTCCTTTTAGAAAATTCGACACATTTTATGAATTAATTAGAAATGAGATGGTAATCTAATTCTAAATCCGGAATTAACGATGATTTTTTTGGTAAATTTTGTTCAATGATTTTACTGAATTTATCTGATGAATGCGTAATTATATCCACGTGTAAAGGGTAATTAAATATTTTAAAAAGTTCGCCTCTCTGTGACTTTTTTTATAAATACTTATATGCTTTCATTAAGATCTGATGCTAACACCCAAATAAGTGACTTGCTGCGCCCTCTCGAGCTAACGTTCTCAGCTGATATGAAATAAAAAGACTATTGGAATCCATTGCTATGTCAGTCGCCAAGATGGTTGGTTCACTGTGTCATGCGAGAAAATTTTCTTCTCTCCAGAACCTGTCTTACATATCTATGAGTCTACCATTTGTCCATGCTTAGAATATTGCTACCATATATTGTCCGATGCCTCTGTTATTTACCTTGAGTTTCTTGATAAAATCCAAAGAAGAATCAGCAATAAGGATTCTACAATTATTAGTCCTGATCTGGCGGCTCGACTTCAATTATTTTCCCATCACCTTAAGGTTGCCTCTCTGACTTTTCTATAAATACTTTTATGGTAATTGTTTAGATGATCTCCTTGCTTTGGCACCTAGACTTTATGAATCTAAGACTGACATCGAGATTTTATCCATTTGAAGTTCAGCTGGATAGATGTGGCCGTAAGTTCTATACTAAGAGTTTCTTTTCTCGCATTTCTCTATTGTTTCCTTCCGACTCCACGCTTTCCATCCAAATAAATGAAATATCAGTTGCTATCAACTATTCTCCTGATTACTATTTTCTCGTTCTGCTCACTATTAATGTTTCTGTCTCTAATTCTTCCACACCTTGTAACTCTTTGCATTTTTAGTGGCTTTACTGCCTTGCATAAGGTGATAGCGATTCAAAAAAAGATAATTAACAGAAAATAGTACTGAACTGTTGTATAATATCACTTCCCTTAGATGGCAAAGAATGCTGTCCAGTCACATTACGCTTACGGTCATATGACATGAAAACACCGGTTTCCATATATCACTGATGTGAAGCAACGTTGAGATTAGGGGAGCATTTAGATGGATGACCGCTTAAGAATACGAGGTGCTTTAAGCTTAAATGTGCGGGTGGTGTAATAGTTAATGACATGGAGTTGTTGTTCGTTATGTTAACTTACGGGCAAATAAGCTTGGAAAGTGTTTGAATACACCTCTTCTTCCCACGGCTATGCGTTAATTAGTAAAATTTTTATCACTAAACCATTATTATCTCTAAAAAAAACTCTTCTAATCTTAACATATTTTCTAGCTTTAAATAACAAATAACCTACAAATGAGCCATTGAAAACCAACCAACCAACAATTTTCTCACAAATGATCAAGAGACTTGAAGCTGCAGAATTGTGGTTTTATATAGGAATGCTTTAAATAACAAATAACCTACAAATGGTTGATAAGCCATTGAAAACCAACCAACCAACAATTTTCTCACAAATGATCAAGAGACTTGAAGCTGCAGAATTGTGGTTTTATATAGGAATGCTTTAAATAACAAATAACCTACAAATGGTTGATAAGCCATTGAAAACCAACCAACCAACAATTTTCTCACAAATGATCAAGAGACTTGAAGCTGCAGAATTCTGGTTTTATATAGGAATGCTGAGAATATGTAAGAAACGACGAATTCTTAAAGAAAATGGAAACAAGAAAAACGCTTATATTTGACTTCAGACAGAAAAAAGTTGAAATTACCTCGGTCACATAACGAGAAAATAGTGCTTGATTGAAGGCAAGAGGGACAGAGGAAAACAAGGCAAAACTTACCTAGCGAGCTTAAGTAAAACAAAGGAAATAAGGTTTAGGGAAGATAACAAAAATATTTATTAAATGTTACAAAGGACAGGAAGTTGTGAAGATCCATGATCACAAACGTTCTGAACGGACATAGCATTTTTTTTCCTTTGTTTTTCGACAATAATCTGGTTTGGTCGCTTCAATTGTTATTAGGATTATTATTATTAGTAGTAGTAGTTCCGAATTTCTTTCTATATTTTATTCTATATTTCTTTCTAAGAAGCATACATCGACTCTCTTATATATATATATATATATATATATATATATATATATATATATATATATATTCATGATAAAATTACACAATTTTATTGACAGTTGGCAATATTTATAAAAAAGTTAAAGTAGTTCGTTTGATTACTGAATAAATTGTGCTATAAAATTATATTTTATTAAAATTGCTGAAAACCTATGAACCAATGTTAATGTTGCCAGAAGTTTGAGAAGCATTTTAATTAAAATTGAATTCATGAAAAAAACTAAAGTTATCTGTTCTTTTTCATGTTCTAGATTAGGAAAATTCCACCAGACAGAGATCAAGATTTGTTGTTTTCTGTCCGGTTGGACATTCCAGCTAACTTATATATATATATATATATATATATATATATATATATATATATATATATATATATATATATATATATGGCTCACATGAGCCATCTTCAGAGAGATTACAAGGACGTTAACACAAAAACACGTGTGACGTCATAGAACCGGATTACAAATTTGCGAACTGCGTTTGTTATTTTTGGTAACTGTTACCGTTACTTAGCGAAGTTTTATGTCAATTCAAGATAAAATCGTCGCTGATAGTGAATGTTTTTGTGTTAACGTCCTTGTAACCTCTCTGAAGATGGCTCATGTGAACTGGAAGCTTAGAACCAACTTAATAAAAAAATATCCAAATCTGGAGAATTTTTGTCTTTATTTTCAACTGAAATTAACGCCAAAATACAATGTTTAGAACGGCTCATGATTAAACATAATAGACATTCATTGTCTCTTATATTTAACAGTATATGTTTGAAAAATAAATATATATATATATATATAGAGAGAGAGAGAGAGAGAGAGAGAGAAAGAAAGAAAAGAGCTACAAAAAACATGAAATTGTGGAGAGCAATCACCGTCAACATCATGAAGGGATACGGCACATAGGATAAGAGTATAATTCATCCAAAATTATAAATATCTTCTATGGAATCAAAGAGATTCACTTTAGACTTAAAATCCTGCCTCCCGTCAGCATGGCTGATGCTAACCTCCATGAGAGCGACTCATTGCGTCTTTACCAGCTTACATCCTTGATTAACATAAAGTAGAAAGACTATACTGAATCCAATGTTTGGTCTACTGCTAAAAAATGTTGGTTCACAAGTTTTTTTACAAATCTACCATTCGTCCATGCTTTAAGTATTGTTACCACATGTGGTCCAGTACTCCTGTTGTATATCAGGAGATTCTTGATGAAATCAAAAGAAGAATCAACAATATTATTGGTTCTAAAATGACATTTTGGATTCAGTCATTTTCTCACTGCGGCAGTGTTGCTTCCCTCTGCCTTTTCTATAAATATTTTCATTGTAACTGTTCGGATCAGCACTTCGATATGGTAACTAAACTTTCTAAATTTAAATGTAACTCTAGATTGGCAGCTGAATCTCATCAATTCACGGCTGAAATGGCTAGCTGTACCCGTAAGGTCTATGCTAACAGTTTCTTATCTCGCACTTCTTGCTTGTGGAACTCTCTTCCGGTTTCATGCTTTCCAGCCAAATTTGATCTTCAAAAATTCAAATGCAATGTAAATCATTATCTACTATCCTCTTGACCACTCTTCTATTGGGCTTACGGCCATATCACGTTGAATACACCGGTTCTCGCTCGATCACCGAAGTTAGGTAACGTTGAGCTTGGTCAGTACTTAGATGGGTGACCGCTTGGGAATACCAGGTGCTGTAAGCGTTTAGTGACGGATGTGCGTTGTGGTGCAGTGGATATCGGCTCGGAAAGAGAAATCGGTGAGCCGAGTTCGAATTCCAGTTGAATACCCTGCATTCACTTAAGCACTGGTCCCCTCCGGAAAGGTATTAATCCGTCCCTTCCCTCCAGTTATAGGTTAAATCACAGAGTAGGACTTGGGGACCCTGCCCTAAAAACAAATCCCAATGAATCTTGATTCTCGAAAAGAAAAAAGTATTACTAGACACAAAACTTATATAAAAACAACAATAAATTGTTGAAAGAAAAAGGTATTACCAACAATAAATAAATAAAATTTAGTTGGCAATAAATAACCCGCCGAGATTGATATGCCATAAAACAAAAACAACCAACCAACAACTCTTCTATTGTTCTTGCTTGTTCTTTTTATTTAATAATGTTTCATTTTTATTTTGTAACCCCTTGTCTTAGTAGCTTTATTGTCTTCCATCGGGCGAGATGATTAAAAAGAATATTACATAGCTGTCCATCATAATACGTCAAAAAAACGGAAAAAAAAAAACAAGCAAACCAGAATATATTATATTTTTCAGTTATCCAAGAATCGATAATGGTTCTTATAATTCCGAATAAAAAACAGTTCGAATAGTGGATAGAATTTTAACATTTAGAGTTTTCAAATAGTGTCCAAAGACATTGGGCTAGATCTACGAGGTAGTGCGTGAATATTGCGAAGCTGAATTTGCCACAAATATACTTTAGAAAATAATATTTATATTAAGCTTTAAAGTGTTTACTTGAAAGCAATCTTTGCGAAACTCTCTCGTCTGCTGAGGATCTCGTGTTTTCTTTGAATATATGGAAATATTTGGACTGGACAATTTATCGACACGACGCTTGCAACCCAGGACCTTTACTGATTTATGCAAATGAAGTCAAAACACAAGCAACGCAGGTGTTATTTCTCAGCAGAGGCAAATCGAAGAACCACTTAGAGTTTTCACTTAACGAGATTCATCTTAATCCGCCATTTTGAATTGATAGAAAATACCTTCCGTGCAACTAATGGGCGTTGGGCCAGATTTCAAGTGCATAAATACGAATTTATGAGTTTTCATCATTATCATCCTCAGCAATAATAATAATAATAATAATAATAATAATACCACGAATGACAAGTAAATTTTGTAAGTTTCAATTTTTCAGAGATAGCATGGTGACTTAAAACGTTCACATAAATATTTACAACAATGGCGAATTGAGGGAGTTGATGAAATTTAAAATGGTCGAGCATATTTAAAAAACAGTCTGCGTTAATCTATTGTTTCATTCGTTTAATCCTTCGTTAGTATTGTGGAGACACACTGTCGTAGTGGATACAAGATTGAAGAATTCTCCCAGCTAAGGATAAAGTAGGAGAACAGACTAGGTCCTATAGACTTGGATAGTGATTAGTGTAGGAGAAGGAAATCTCTGAATTCAAATAAAATTAGAGAGGGCTTTCGTCATGCTATCTTGCCCAGGAAACATTACTGCTACTGTGGCTACAATACTTGTGGTACCCATACGATCTAAATGATTTACGGGAATCGTGATTTCGATATCATTGTGAATCAATGTCACAGCATTAGTAGCGTGGAGTTTTAAAACACCCTATTTAAAATGTTAATCGATCTATAATTTAATTCTTAATTTCGTTGTTATATACTGTCAGTTAACTAATACAGGGTTCTTATTAATTAGGAGGTTGGAATGTTTCTCAATATGCAATACAAAATGAAATCTTAATAAAGTGTATGTAAAAAATTTTTAAAAAGATCAAAAAGAACAAAATTTTAAACAGGCAGTTTTTAAGCGCGGTGGCGTCAAGAAATGCCAAAAAAATATAAATAAGTAAACGTCTCCACTCCACTTGCCTCCACACCTGTGAGTATTCTCTTAGGTGTTTGTTCTGCTTTTTATAGAAAAAGTAAAACTAAAAACAAAAAAAAAGTGTTTTTTAAAGAATCAAATTAAAAAGCCAATGTTGAAAAATGAATTTAGAAGCTCCAAAAATGCAAACTACCAAAATCATATTTTATTTTATTTTCAGTAAACAAATAAAACTGACTGTTATTCAGACAAATCTTATGGTGATTTTGTAAGCGTAGCTTAGATGTGTCAGAAGGCTGAAAGTACGAGCACCTAGTGAGGATCAAACTCATTCAGTCAGTTAAGTGCCATACGTGATACACGCTTGGGCGATCATTTTTCGAAAGAGACATGACTGACCGGGCAGAAGATTATCCCGCAGTAGGTTGCCATTGCTTTCTGCGGTAGACTGGTTGCCGACCAAGGCTACAGAACCCAATCTGTCCTGTTATTTAACCCATAACTGGAAGGAATAGATGGATTAATACCTTTCCCAAGGGTATTTGTGCGTAAGTGAATGCAACGAATTCGGCTGGAATTCGAACTCGGCTCGCCGATTTCTCGTTCCGAGCCGATATCCAATGCACCACAACGCACATCCTCATTACTCAGCCGTAATTGATCTAGAGGAGAAAGCTTTCTAACTATGACTTTACTTTGAAGTGCCCATCGCACAAACTTTATGAGTAAAACCAGAAACCCTTTATAGTTACTTAAGTAGTCAGAAATCTACCTGATTAATCAGGGGCAATTTGTTTTACCACTCTCTAAGTCCTAAGAAAAAATGTTCGATGTGATAACACCCCACGGTACTGATGGAGGGTTATACATTAGAGCAAAGAAACAGCATGCGCACATGTTTATGGGTAAAGAAAGAAAGCAATACATGTGGATGAAGTGGTACGCATTTTGACAATTCGTTCCGAAATCCTCAATATTTCTTCTTCTTCTGTGTGCTATGTCCTTTCAGGACGTAGGCAATCATGGCCTTCCACGTCTTCCTAATGCATGTTCCAGGAACTTTAGTAGTCTCTTCCTGATGCTCAGTATTAATTTCCTTTTCGTTTCCATCCTTTCCAAAACCTCATCATTGCTCACAGTCTCGATCTATGATATCCGCAGCATCCTTCTATAGAACCTCATTACATTTACTTCATTATTTTCCTTTATCTTTGATGATATTGTCCAGCATTCACTGCCATATGCATGCAAAGGTTTCCTTATAAAACTTGTTTATTTTCTGATTAACAATACCCTGAAGGTGCGTAACACACACACACACACACACACACACACACACACACACACACACACACACAAATATATATATATATATATATATATATATATATATACGGTTATCTTACCGTACTAATGAACTGTGATACAGTGAAACAGGCCTCTATGTGAAAGATTTATTTATACTCTCGCCAGCCGTTTGAGCACTATAGAGAGAGGAAATTTTCATAAACAGCTGTTATTTACTGCTTCATGTTATGTTCTCTTGTTACCGGGCTGAATGCTCTCGGTCCGGTTACGAAATTGAACACTCTCAACTACTGGTGTATTTACATTCTGTAAAAACATTAGACGCTATAAAACTTGCCTTTCTCTTACATGCGATTGCTTGGTGGGTGGATCTCCGACTGCTGAGAAATCAGTCGGGTTTCAGTCCCGGCCTGAGGCAAACGGTTAATCAAGCCGCACTGATGAGCTGTGATACAGCAAAAGAAGCCTGTATGCGGATGATTTATATCTCACTCTTTCTCTCTCTCTCTCTCTCTCTCTCTCTCTCTCTATTTCTCTTTCTCACTCTCTCTTTATTTATCTATCTCTAGGATCCACTCTAGAAGAACAGGACCGTCCTTATGACGCCTAACCGCTTGTAATTCGCAAAGATTCAATAAGATGAAATGGTAAATTTACGCCAAAAGAAGCCAAAATCGTCATATATAAAAGACTGTACAGCGACAGAAACATTTAGAAATAAAAATAAGGAAATTGATGTAAAAGTATCAATAAAAATTATACCGAAAAGAAGTCAAGACTGTACAGCGGCAGAAATAAAGACAAGAAAATTAATCCAAAAGAATCTATATATTATAGTAACAGAAAAGTCCACAGACTGCACAGCAGTAGAAACGTAATGTTAACGTTAAAAAAAAACACCGGCTCAAGAAAACGTCTATGTATAATAGTAACAATACATCGTTTCGTTATTCAAACAGAAAAGGCCTGGAAACCGGAAATTGCAGAGGCAAATAACTTGCACTAAAATCAAAGTCAATATAATCAGTCCTAATGACTAAATGCAAAATGTGATAAATTTTCTGAAAGCTTAAAGTAAAATATATCTAAATCCTTTTCATAACAGTGAAAAACTCCACTACTGGAATAGATAAAGAAAAAAAAACTAAGCCATACTTCCACCACTAACATCAACAACAATAAACATTTCTCAATATCCCCAGTTTTGCGCCAAATCAGAGGAGTTTCTGCCATTTTTTTTAATCAGTCGCGGTCCGTTTTATCATTTCGTCTACCCCTGGAACTGATATTCCCGCAGGGAGCCTACAATCTTCTTTATCGGCAAACGGAAACGTCGTTTAAATTAAGAGAGGCGAACGGCATTAAGAAATAGGAAAAGCTACTAGGATTGACTTGAACTTTTTGTTGCTAGGCGACTACAGCGACCTGCACTCGATCACCTTTGACAGCCTTGCCTAATTAAATCGGGGTACTTCCCTAATTAGGAGACGCTGCTCTATATTTTGGAAATCAGGTACTACGCCTATTTTCCAAAACGTCTGAAATCATTTTGAGTTGCTGCTTTGTCTATAAAACTATCTCGTAGTATAATTATTGTTGGAACTGAATCTTTTTTTTCTGGATTAAATAAATGCATTTTTTTCACTACTTACATTATTCGGACTATAGTCCTCATCTATATTGCCAAGTTTACGACGTTTCGGTCGTTGTACACTCCGGCCTTCTTCACGTGCTAGGAATTTCGGATCGAACCCTTTATTTCGACCTTGGGTATATCATTCTCATTCAATATACGATGCCACTTCTGGTAGCCATGTACTTATCTCCCTTTAACTTAACTCTCTAAGTAATTTGTTCACCACTGCTGTAACCTGGTATTGAACTCACAACTCTTTGGGTCAAGTCACTTGAACTAACCAACGTCTATATCCACTGGGTCATATGCCCTCAAGAGTTTTGAGTTCATTACCATGCTACAGCAGTTGGGAACAAATAACTTAAAGATTTAAGTTAAAGAAAGATAACTAAATGAATACCAGAAGCGGCATTGCACATGGAATGAGAATAATATACCTCAGTGAGCAAAATAAATGGTTGGGTTCGACATTTCTAAAACCTGAAGGAGGCCAAATCGTACAACGGCCGAAACGTCATAAACACGGCAACCAAGATGAGTACAATAATCCGAATAATGTAAATAGTGTACATATTACCTCATTTCAGTATAGATTTTTCTTATCGAAGTTTTCAAGCTCTAGAAAAGAAACAAAGAAAAATATTTTGAATGCTGATTTGCAAAGCAGGAAATTTTTAGCAACCCTGAAGTAAACATTGTATATGTCAGTTCTTGAAAGAACCTTGGAAATTTTATTGCTCAATCTCTTTATATTGCCCAGAACATTTGCGATATATTTACATAATATCCAGTATACGAGGATATATAATATAGAGCTGTGGATATTTATTATAAATGATATTTTAGAATATGTACAATTTTTTTTTTTTTTTTACCGACTACAAAGTGTACATTTTGTTTCGATATCGAATAGGTCGAGATTATAAACAAAATCACTTTTCACAAAAGCAAAAACAAATTTTTAAAACACTTGGACACACTGGTCAGTAGCATAAATGGATCTAATAAGATCTTTGTCAAATCGGATAAAACCTCGAATTTCTATAAGATGGACCCCAAAGAATACAAAGACCGAATTAAGAAAAACATAACAAAAAACTACAGGAAAATTAATACGGATCACCAAAACTATATAGATAGAATCAACTACTCTGACAAACAAATTACGGATAAACCGAAAATAAACGACAGAGTCCCCAAAATTACAACAAAGGAGGCATACATACTTTTAAAAGACCATAAGCCGGAATTCTAGCGAAAATTACCCACTAGGTTAATAAACCCTACAAAATCAGAAATCGGTAGAATTAGTAAGTTAATACTAGAAAGAGCTAACCAACAAATAAGACATAAAAACCAACTGATGCAATGGAGGGGTACAATGGATATAATCAAATAGTTCGAAAACCTTGGGGAAAAAAATAATCCCACTTCCCTACAATTTGACATCGTGGATTTTTACCCATCGATATCTGAGGGCCTTTTCAATCTTACCCTGAAATTCACGAAATTCTATTCAGACATCTCAAAGGATGAAATCAAAATAATTTTGAACTGTAGAAAATCAGTTCTCATCCACAACAACGAACAGTGGACAAAAGATTAAATGAATAATTTTGATTTATCTATGGGAGCCCTGGATTCTGCAAAATCTTTGGATCTAGTCGGATTATTCCTATTGTACAATTTCACGACGTATAAAGAAATTGACATTAACAAGATAGGACTCTATAGGGATGACGGACTCATGATAATAAATAAATCTACTGGAGGCAAGTTTGATAAAACTAGAATATTAATTCATAAGACCAAAAGATTTAAATCTTTTGGTCTTAACGTAGTAATTAACCCTAACACCAAGCAAGATGACTTCCTAGACATAACATTAGACTTAGTATCGAAAACTTTCCAACCTTACATGAAAAATAATGCTAACCCAATCTATATAAACCCCAATTTTAATCACCCACCATCAATTGAAGTAGATAGACTAAACTATCGCCCGGTTCACACTCCATTCACGTCTATTGAACAGGTGAAGAGGCTTATCCCTTGTTTCCTGTTTAGGATGTGGTTTCCGGTTTTTCTCTTTTTCTCTTTTCCAATCTTTTCGCTCTTTTTTATTTTCTTTTTTTTTTTCTTTTCAATTGGAGTAGAGAGACTAAGCTATCGCCCGGTTCACACTCCACCCACATCTATTGAACAGGTGAAGAGGCTCATCCCTTGTTTCCTGTTTAGGATGTGGTCTCCAGTTTTTCTCTTTTCCAATCTTTTCACTCTTTTTTATTTTATTTTTTATTTTTTTTCAATTGGAGTAGATAGACTAAACTATCGCCCGGTTCACACTCCACCCACATCTATTGAACAGGTGAAGAGGCTCATCCCTTGTTCCCTGTTTAGGATGTGGTTTTCACATGAATAATTTATAATATATATATATATATATATATATATATATATATATATATATATATATATATATATATTGAGTTGTGGTATTATTTGACGTCAAGAGTATTGGTTTTTTTTCAGTAGTTTTACTGATAAAATGTATTTTACTGACAAAATGTATTTTGGCAAGCAAGAAAAAGTTCAAGCCAATAAAAGAGGTTACGTGTGTATAAGTTATTATCGATGTTGGCTGTTATAGAGTTAACACGTTTTAAATTCTCTCTCCCTTCAAAATATAGGCAAATATGGTTTCCTATTGATAGCTGTTCGTTATCATCTCTAAATTGATTATTCCAATCCCTGACCTATGAAGTAGCAATGAATAAATGTTCCCTCATGGAGGCCCCGTACCTTAAGCGTCAATGGGACTAAAACTCAACACACACTTGAAGTGGAACTTGTACATACCATCTATCGCGAAAGATGCTTGAAAAATGGTCAGTTGCCTGTAGCTCTGTAGTAAGTACCTGGCGCCTTCTACAATCTTCGACCTTTACACGAGCCGGATCAGTCCGAAAATGAATTACTGTTACGATATATAAACAACAGCTACCCGCTATTCCTTTCCCAATATCGATAGAGTCTAAAAGTGTCTTAGTATCCTTATGGGTGGCACATTATTTTCTACCCTACAATTCCTTTCCCACAAAGGAAACGTCGCTAGCATTTCACTCTTCTGTCACTATTTCCACGGAAAGTGCTCAGATGGAGTATATCCCTTAGTTTCACCAGTTCTAACCCCCAGGGCTAAGATATTCTATGCTACAAACATTGTAGTGAATCACCATCATTCCCTCCTTATTTAATTTGTGAGATATAAATTCCACTCAAACAGCGTTTTCGCATAAACCATAGCATTGTGAAAGCGACTCCCAAGAGGTTGCTTCCTCGATCACTACAATGTTAACATGTTCAAGGTCCTTGGCATGACGGTAAACTGCATCCTGTAGCAAGGCCTCTGATTGGAAGGTTGTAAGGAGGGTGGAACCACCTCTTAAATGCTGTTGTTGTCAGGTCCACTCTGACCTGGAGTGGTAGCACCTGTTAGAGTCCCAGCTATGGGCAAATAGTTAACTCCCAAACTGGGGTCAAAACACTATGAAAGTATAAAAATACACTTTTATAGAAATATATACGTAAAAATAGACTTTTAGAAAAATATACATTTTTGAAGAAAAAATATTGCCATAACATATTTTTGAAGGAAAAAATTATTCTCAGCAAAACATTTTTAAATACAAAACTAGAAAACATTTTCAGTTTTCTAAAATAAAAAAGAATAAAAACAAAACATTTTCATTAAACTCAGACTAAATCAATCTTCTCCCTATAACTGAACATTAAAAAATACCTTAAAACCCCACCTTTTTGGCATTAAATAACCCACAGAGGCTGATATGCTGTTAAACAAAACTCAACATGTAATTGTGGTCTAGGGTTAACTTTTATCTCCCCTACATATTCGCATAAACTCTGTAACCCTCTACCTCGAGTGGCTCCTGGGCCTTGTATAAGATGAGCGACATTGTAAAAAAATGGAAAGATTTATAGAGTGGCTTTATGTAACTTTCTCCTGAGTTTTGAATTCAGAGTATTCCTTCTTTTACAATTTCTGCCATCCAAGGCAATAGAGCCTAGTTTACTCTACTATTTAACCCATAGCTAAGTCGGGGAAATCGTGGCTTCATGCTTTACCAAAGACATCAGAACGACAGTAAACGACACACATATTCGTAAATATAAATCTATTAGTATTAGTAGTACGTGTCGCTCTAGAGCAATACATAAATCAACGCTATATTTTTTTTTTTTTTTTTTTTTTTAATCATATCACCCCAAGCAAGGCGGTAACGCCACTGATGTGCAGGGGGCTACATAAGAGTGAGAAGATTAGAAAAGAGAAAAACAGGAAACCGCATCCTAAACAGGAAACAAGGGATGAGCCTCTTCACCTGTTCAATAGACGTGGGTGGAGTGTGAACCGGGCGATAGTTTAGTCTATCTACTCCTCACTGAGTTCCCTCAATGGAAGCATCTATATCTCATTTTAGTAAATAGTTAAGACGCCTCGCCATGGAGCAGTGGTTAGCAAGATAATCTGGCAGACTACGATATTAACGAGTTCGATCTTCATTCACTACATTATTGAGTTGAATCTCATTTTGTAGACTAACACGTGATCAATGACGAGAGTTGGTTTCACTGATTTTCCTGTTCACACATCTCGCTTTAAAACTAAGCATTATAAAACATCTGTAATAAAAGATAAATACAGCTATTTAATCTCCAGCATGGATGCAGCATCCTGTTTTATATTGCTGTTGGTTAATGAATGAAAGGATATATTCTAATTAGTCATTTATTACCGAGCAGTAGTGAGAAGTTCTTTGTGTTCATGTTCTACTGTTATTGGATAATGAATGAAAAGATATATTCCATCTTTGACTTTTTTTCAGAAGAAAATCTAATGAGTCGTTGATTGCCGAGCAGTAGGGGAAGTTACTTGTGTTCAAGTAATATTGCTATTGGTTAATGAATGAAAGGATATATTCTAAATTTGACTTTTTTTAGATGAAAATCTGATGTCATATATTACCAAGCAGTAGGGGAAAGTTGTTTGTGTTCATGCTATACTGTTATTGGATAATGAGTGAAAGGAATCAGGAACAGTAGATTATCATCAAGTATTGTGCAAAGATTGGTAAAATTGTTAGTAAAATCTTAGTCCTGTTAAAATGGCTTTTGGCAAACATACTATAAAGTTTTCGAATGTTTCTGAGTGGCACATGCGGTCCAAGGAAAGCTGAAAAGATGTACACAGTGGCATAAAAAATGAAAAGACAAGAAATATAGAACAGATTCAAAGGTGGGCACGGTGTAGATCTCAGTGCGCTCCAAGATTAAGTATATGACTACTAGCATAACAGAATATGTATAGAGAAACAGTGCGGCATGTTCTAACAGAGGATTTGGAAAAGAGAAAATAATGCGTTAAGAGTTCACTTGTTACTGGCTAAGAAATCTATTACAAATATGAGCCGTCTATCTTATGCCCCAAGTTTATCTCAGATGTTTATTTTGGAAATTTACAAAATATTTTGAAAAAAAAGATTTATATAAATTACTGATATGCGACTACACTACTGACAGATATTCTGACAGATATTCTGACAGATATTATACTGACAGATATTCTGGAAAACCAGTTGCAAGAACCGTAACATCATCTCGGCAAGTCTATTGCTTCACAAGTGTCATGCTATTACTATGTAATCTCACCTTGCTTTCAAATAGCCATTCTTATCACACATCACATTTATTTTCAGCATTAAAATGTTTACTGTTTTGTTTCATTATCTTAACAACATACACTGCGGAGACGATACTAAGCTGGTGGCAAATTCAGAGGAAAAATTATAAGGATTGTAACATAAATCTCTAAAAAAAACTTACAATTACACTGGTCAACACGATTTTTATTGCCAAGAAACAAAACACGATTTTTTAGCAAATTCGATGGTTCTAATTCCGAAAATGACCTTAGATTTTCATGCTTAGATACCGTTTTTGCTGTACTGAAATTGCTCATTTAAAAAAAAAGAGATCAATTTATCTTTTTGGCTGATCGCAATATTTAGTTAATAAAGGTCGTAGAAAACCATCAATTTTCAGGTAAGCCGAGTAATTTATGTTAGCCACATGAAATGAACTATTTTTATATAACAAAAAAGTGTTTTTGAGTAAAAACATTTAAAATAGATGTACCGAATTTTTCCAGTTTATCGCCAAAACTCAAATTATCTGATAAACATTATCACTTTATCTGTAATAGACTAATATAAATAAAATATTCATTTTTTACAAAGCCATCTAGATAAATTTCCGGATAATTGCGGTGATGTAAGTGAGGAGCAAGAAAAACGATTCCATCAAGAATATCGAAACAAAAAAAGATTGCTAACAGGGACGTTGGGACAAACGAATGTTGGCTGAGTATTGCTGGAGTATCAAAAAGAACTTAAGTAACATTGAACACGACAGAAAATGAAGAAAGAGAAAGTTTTTAACATAGTTCTTACGTTCACGAAGGTTTTCGACTGTTTACTAGATGATTTGATGAAAATACCTGTTGATATATTCAATCGTGTTATTTTTAAAGACTTAGGTTCTGATTGTTATCAAAAAAAATAGTATTTCTCAATAAGCAGACTAATATGTGTTCGTTTAAATGCAAATTAAGAGGGTTTTATTATTTTATTTTGAGAAATATTGCCATCGGTCAATATCATATATACAGAAAGCAAGTGAAAAAAAAAGCTTCTTTTTTTTCAAAAATTAGACATTTCTACAAAGGCGGTAGATAACTAAAAAAAAGTAACATCATTTTCAGATTCAGCGCCATCAAATTAGCTAAAAAGATGTTTGGTGTTTCGACACCATTTCAAAGTTTGTTTGTTTTTTGTTTTTTTTTACTATTGTTATAATTTACATTATTTCGCTCTTCTATTATTATTATTATTATTATTATTATTATTATTATTATTATTATTATTACCAGTGTACCCGAGCCTTGAAAACTGGAGGCAGTTGTTAAAAAGTTTTATTAGTGAGATGCAATGACATAAAAGTTTTGAAGCAATGTACTGAGATTCAATAAAGCGGAGATAAAGAATTCACAGCTAAAATAGAGGCCAATGAACCGTTAATTAATACGTTATCTTTATATTATTTAAAAGTTCAATAGTATCTATAATCCATTAATTAATCCTCATATTATATAAATCGCTTTCTACTCAATATCATATATACAAAAAACGAGGCATTTCTGTACAGCAAAAATGGTAACTAACCAAGAAAATGTAAGGTCATTTTCAGATTCAGTGCCCTCAAATTAGCTAAAAATGATGTTTGATGTTTCGACACAATTAAAAAAAAACTTTTGTTGGTTTTTGGTTTTTTGTTTTTGTTTTTTTTTTGTTCTCTTTTTTTATGGATATAATTGGCAATGCGCTTTTGACGTACGATAAGCTTATATTCTGTGTAAAGCTGTTCACGATGAGAGTTTAATTATAAAATTTTTGAGACCATTTTTATCAAATCGAAGCAACTATGTTTGTGTAAACAAAAGAAAATTATGCTATGACTCAATGTGGTAGACTCGTGATATAAATATACATATATTGGTTTATTAATAACATATATTGGCCTGACGATTGCGTATAAGCATGAAACAGACTGTCACCGCTGGGTGTTAAACTCAATTTACACTTTTATATTTATGTTGATATATTATTAATATAGTATTAATATATATATATTTCTTATCCTCTCTTTAGTCGTGGTGCTCATTCATCAATCGAGATCTAACGAAAACTGATTAGCACTTTCTTTTTTTTTTTTTCCATCTCTTTTTATTATCTATATTTTTCTCTCGTTTTTCTTTTTCTCTTCTTCCCCTTGCATCTTTCTAACTTCCATTTATGTCGATTATCTATTCTCCTGGCCGTTTTTCTTACCATCGTAATAAACAGTTTTTCTTTCATAGTCTTAAAGAAACGTTTGTCGGTGAAAACGAGAAGAGAAGACTAACCGTTAAGTATAAAAAGACAGCATTCATAATTGTCAGGAAAATGAAGATCCCAATATACGAGCGACTCATTAGGAACGTCAAAATAAAACAGGTACATTGTAATAACTGAAGTTTAGGCTACTCAAAGGTTTGTGTAGAATGGATTTCCTGGATGCTGACGAATTTTAATATTCTTCTGGCTGATGAGACCTGCATTAGAGAGACATACTCTGCCACATTCATCACCTGTAAATTGATGGATTACTAGATCAATAATTTTCCCTCTCTTAGCAGCATGCTTGTCATCTACCCAACTCATTGAAGATCTTTGTGTCTTCATGAATTGTATCTCGATCGCGATCACAAGTAGCAGTTTCCAAACTAGAATATATATCTATATATATATAAGGCAAGATGTTTGTGTGTGTGTCTGTCTGTATGTTCTTTATACAAATCCATAATTTTTATCCGATTCTTGCCAAACATCACACAAATATTTTTTTAGTTTTCCGGTCATGTCATGGGCTACTTATTTTTTCCAATTTCTCCCCGATATTGGAAATCGATATCCCAATATCCAATCAGGTCTGATCAAGATTAGGATTTTAACCCTTTTATCGTGGTTCTTGCTGCAGAATTTGTTCTAACTTGGTAAAAGTATAGTTTTTAGTCTCAAACATTAGTAGATCTTCTCAGACGACTCATTTTCCCCGATATCAGAAATCGATACTCCCGATATTCTATTGAATCTGATCAATATTCAGCCATCAAGATGGCTCATTTTCTCCAATTTTACTTCCGATAGATATGATAAGTTTACATGGACTTACTTAGGTTTGTTTATACTTGGATGACTTATTTGACCTCGATATTGGAAATCGATACTCCGATATCCTATCGGGTCTGATCAAAATCAGGTTTTCAGCCCTTTTATTGTGGTTTTTGCTTCGGGTTTTGCTCTAAGTAGGTATAATTGTAGTTCTTAGTCTCAGCCATGATACTATTTACTCAGAGTTTGCGACGGAAAACTTATTTGACATTGATACCGGAAATCAAAATTTGATTTACATCAATTCATTTTTCTTTCAATCTTTGGTTTCGCTTTGACTGGAAACAACTATTGCTTTTTAATCTTTCGTGCCAACGTCAAAAGTGTTTGAGTTCCAGGACCATGGATTAATTTTAAAGCTTTCATTACACCTGAGCAATGCCGGGCTATACTGCTAGTATATATATCATAGTCGTAGTAAGAACTAATGGAATGACACTTCACAGTTTGTAGTATTTACCTTTTAACGGTGCTCGATATTAGTAATGAAATATTTGTAGTGACATTCTCATTATTAAAGTTTATGATAAAATCATTTTTTCGCTACACAAGAACTGCCATGTTTCGGGGCCATATTCACCATCTCATCAGGTGATCACAAATGAGGTGCCGAGTATAGCACCGAAACACGACAGCTCTTGTGTAGCGAAAAAATGTTTTTGTTATAAACTCCAATAATAAGAAAATTACTATAGAAATTACTATTTCCTAATTCTTTAACAAACTAGGAAATGTGCCTTGTGTTTTACTTTTAAGCTTCACCAGGGATCTATTTGAAGACAAGAAATGAAAAATTTAAAACAATTTTTATGACAAAAAACCTGTATGCTGGAATATTGTTTAGTTTTTGATTCTTTGAAGTGGTTTCCAAGTTCAGACAAAGTGAGTTGAATATATCGATTGAAATCTGACAAGATGATAGAATAAATAAAGAACAAAATAAGGAAATGTGTCTTAATCTAACATTTTTCAATTTTATTAAAGCTTCTTCAAAGATCTGGTTAAAAATAAGAAATGAAAGCTTTTTCCAATTTTTAAAAACAAAGGGACAGTGTACTGGAATGTTGTTTAGTTTCTTCTCAGATTTCATGCCGGATTTCAAATCATTTTACGTGTATATATATATATATATATATATATATATATAATGAATTATTTTGAACATTATTTTTACCGATACTCGTATTTAAGTAGATATTCTGTTTTTAATTAAACAGTATTTTTATATTTATATCTACCGGCCTGATTATTTACGATAAATTTTTATTACGAAAATGTGTGCTAGGTTTAAAACCTATGTGTTCCATAACTTTCTTACAATATATATATGAATAAGAACGAAGAACATAATTGCAACTTTCAAAATATTAATTTAAACAGTGCTCAATATAAAAATAGACCAATTAATATTTATTATTAATTAGAACATTCAAAAACTTCAAACTACTAAAAAATTGTAGATTTTGTTTTGACATTGAAAGAACAATGTCTCATCAAGTAATTAACAATGATGATAATTAACGTTTATTAAAAACGTTTATCACGATCATTTTTGGCAAGCAGTTTTTTTATCGTAAAGTGAAAAGGTCTTTGTACTAAAACTATTTTCTCATCTAATTTGCCCTATGTCTGGCAACAGGACTCTGCACCATGCCATGCAAGCAAGCGAACCAAGTCATGGCTGTCACACAATTTCTGCGACCACATCACCCCTTACATCAGGCCACCTGACTTCCTAGACTGCAACCCTTGATTATTATGTGTGGAGTGCAGTTGAGACCAAAATATGTGTGTGTGTGTGTGTGTGTGTGTGTGTGTGTGTGTGTGTGTGTGTGTGTGTGTGTGTGCGTGCGTGCGCGCGCGCGCGTGTCAGTGTGCTAGTTGCGGGCAAAAATATCCCAGAACATTTTTTTAAAAAAATTGAAACTGAATAAAAACTGAAACTAATAAAAAAAAACATGGTATAGTGGCATAGTATCCCTTTTCACATTCCTCACACACACACACACACACACACACACACACACACACACACACACACATATATATATATATATATATATTGACATTGGTATTTATTTGTTTTGCACATAATTTTCCAAACAAGCTTTTGTCGAACTCCTAGGCCGGTGGATATTTAAAATGTACTGTTTAATTATAGAAAAAAAAACAGACTATCCACTCAGAGTTTCCATTAAAAATATTGTTCAAATCAATATAGAAATATACAGAGCAATGGTTAAATTGTCGCCATTTTATATTTTTAATTACGCGCTTTGTCTTTTATTTTTTCGACTGCATAGTATAGTAGGGTCAGTTGGGCAACGTGTGTGAGAAAAAGCTCACTATGACTCAATTCACTCCGCCAGAAATTTAGAAATGGCATGCTGTACTGCTTGACATTCACGTTGGAAACTCCAATAACGAACATTTCAGAGTGTTTGAGTGTCGATGTGAGGACAATGCAGGGGTTGCTGTTGCCCAAAAGTTGTACTGAGAGTGATGAAAACCAAATGTCCAGGCAACATCGTGATGTTTGGAATGATCACTAGGGACAGCGACGTTATACCTCTATTCGTCTTCTCACAAATCCTCAGACTCAACATGGTGGCTTATGTTAAGTGAACTGAGGAAATATTGCTGCGCTGGGCCTTCCATGTCTCCCTATCCTTGGTGTCTCTTAGCACGCTTTCTCCTGTTACCCCCACCGAAACTTCGCTTTGCCATCTCAGGCCCGTCAAGTATTTTAAACGCTACTTTCCCCTGCCTCTTTTTCCCTCTAGCTAACCTGTGAGTATCAGATTCTCCAAGCCCTCCTTCATCATTACATGTCCCAGCTGTCTTTTCCTGATGTTCAGTATTCATTTCCTTTTCATTTCCATCATTTTCAAAACCTCATCAAGCAAGTGAAATGTGGTTCTACAGAATGATATCATGGATCGAACGCTTCTTCAGAAAAATTCGTTGGAACAACAACAATCAAAACGGTGACACTGAAAAAAGTAGACACAGGGGTAAATAAGAAGCGAACTAAATTGCGGTTGGAGATCCCGGATTAGACGTTCCTGTCTATATAAGACAGGGAGGAGTTAGTAACAGTAATCTCTTGACTCAGTCAGTTTGTGATTCAACGATTAGACTTCATTTGATGAACAACTCGGGTTCCGCTTCCGAATATGCTAAGGAGCGTTTAGATTGCTGCACAAGGCTCGGTCGAATAACATGTTTACATCAATCTTCATTGATCGACTTTGTACTGGTGGAAAGAGATATTTCTTCGTTTTCTGTGTCTCATATGTAGGTTGTGAATAATTATTTTTTTGTTTTATACTCACTAAGGACTTATTTTCAGCTCTAATGAACTATTGTATTTTTCTAAACATTCCAAGAGTGATTCTTTTCCCACTGCACTCGACTGCTTGGAAGGTTTGGTAAGCAGGCGTAACACTACAGGAATCTAAGACAAAAATGGCCGCTGATTCTTGACATTAATGCCAATTCAACATGTAAGTGTGTTTGTTATTTACACGTAATATATATTTCAGTTCGGCTGATAGACAAGAGCATGTTTCTTTTGACTGAATTGGCTGTGTGTCGAGTTAATGAAAAGTTTTGCGCAAGGAGGAAGGTCAATAAATTACTGTTGTATCTTGGCCTATACATTCAGAAAATATTGGAACAAATCAAATACAAACATATCAAATTATTTCCTAATCTATGAAATCACTAGAGACATGACGATGAATTCATTTCTGGAGACAGCGTTGGGATTAATCGGCTATCTAAGTAACATGCAACATGTTATAATATTCCTGGCCTCGTATTAAAAAATAGGTTCATGCCCTTCCCGATGTCATTATTACAAATTGAAGATAAGTTATCCGAATCAGAACTTGAACTATGTTCATCGATTCCAATAACCGTGCTGTCGAATTTACTGTTGTCTAAACATACAATGACCAGCCATTTGATACGTTGCATCACTATTCTTGTTTCTCGTCGATATACACAAAAAACTGGGAAAGTTCGCAAAGACACGAAAGTTGAAAACAAATGCCACATCAAGAAAATGAAATTCAGACCCTGTTCCCAATATATCTAGGAGTTTTATTCAGGGCATCGCTTGCTCGGTCTGGGTTGGTAGTATGTGGTACTTGGGAGAACTTCTGCCATGTCAGACTAACAGGTCAGCTCCGAGGGACAAGTTGTCCATCCCTTCGCACCACAGGTAAACCAGAACTAACTCCATTGATCCCAACTCTTAAAATTGACAACCGCTTGTCGCTTGATCTCAAAAGCCCTCATCTACTCATTTATTCTTCCGTTCCGGTCAAGTGGTTGTTAATTAGAAGACCCGACTTCGAAGACCCCGTCCTCCGGTTATAAAAATGTCTCGTTAATAGTGTCACAGTTGGAATAATTGTTAAAGATATAAAAAATGGAATAAGTGATTCGAGAACAAATTCCACTCAAAGCTCTTTTCTTTAACTTAAATACAAAACAAGCTTGAAGAGGGATGTGTCCCGCCTGGCCATCTTCTAAATACACATCTTGTTACTGCTGCTTCAGTAGATGGGGTGCACCAATAACCCTATAGTTGATATGATGCATGTATTTATATTATTATCCGTTAGGTCAATTCACATAACGATTAGCTGATCACTGATTCTTCTTTATGCACTGTATTCCTCCAGAGCGTAAGCGATCATGGCTCTTCACAATTTCCTGTCTTGCCTTTTAGTTTTGTTTTTTTTTATTTTGTTTTTTTTGTTTGTTTTTTTCCTCCATTCATTTGCTGAAGATTGCTGAGTAAATTATGCTTTATTTTCCTCTGTCCCTCTTGCCTTCAATCTGCCCTGTGAGTATCAGATTTTCTAGTCCCTCTTTCCTCATTATTTGCCCTAGAAATTTCAACTGTCTCTTACTGATGTTAAACATAAGTTTCCTTTTTGTTTCCATTTTCTCTAAAATGTCAGCGTTGCTCACATCATTCGGTGCATATTATCCTCAACATCTTTCTATAGAACAACATTTCTGTTGCGCCAAGTCTCTTCTTCATCTTTAGAAAGATTGTTAAGAACTCACTGACATATAACACTGACATCCCGTAACAGTTCAGTGCTCTTTCTTTGTTTCTAATTATTTTTTTCTGTTTCTTAATACTTTGCTTAGCTTTTGCAATGCTCTTTGGTTATACCTATGGATCTTCGGGTTTTTGGTATCGCCTATTCCGTCCTCTGTTAAAACACTTTCCAGATATTTAAATTTGGGATTTAATTGATTTTGGTATCTGCAATTGATAATTTGCATTCTTAGCTCATCCTTTTGCTAACAAACATGCATTCTGTTTTCTTGCAGTTGATGTTTATTTATTTCTTCTCGTTTTCAGTATCTTCTGTAGAAAAATTTGTACCCTTCTTTCCGTGTCTTCTACCAAAGCTGTGTCATCTGCATATCGTATGCTGTTAAAATTGTGGCAAATAATAATGAGGATTTTTAATTCTCTACCAATCACCTTAGAGTATAGGTTAAATAAGTCCGGTGAGAATATACATTCTTGATCATAAATATCGCGTTCCTTGCTCCAGTGTCTTTAAGGAACCGGCACTATCATCTCTTTACGTGTGAGATGTGATTTGGTGTCATTGGAAACTTTAGATCTTTTCGTTTACTTACGGCCATATCACGTTGAATACACCGGTTCTCGCTCGATCACCGAAGTTAAACAACGTTGAGCCTGGTCAGTATTTAGATGGGTGAACACTTGGGTATACCAGGTGCTGTAAGCGTTTAGTGACGGATGTGCGTTGTGGTGCAGTGGATATCGGCTCGAAAAGAGAAATCGGTGAGCCGAGTTCGAATTCCAGTTGTATACCCTGCATTCACTTAAGCACTAGTCCCCTCTGGAAAGGTATTAATCCGTCCCTTCGATCCAGTTTTTGGGTTAAATAACAAGGGTAAAACTTGGGGACCCTGCCCTTAAAAAATCAAATCCCAATGAATCTTGATACTCGAAAAGAAAAATGTATTATTAGACACAAAAACTTATATAAAAACAACAATAAATTGTTGAAAAAAAAGGTACTACCAGCAATAAATAAATAAATAAAATTTAGCTGGCAATAAATGATCTGCCGAGGTTGATATGCCATAAAACAAAACAAATAACCAACCAACATCTTTTCGTTCAGAAACTAATAATAGCACTGGTCAGTTATTTTAAGAGATTTACAGCGGTATGTTTTAGCGTAACTTTTCAAGTACACTTCAAGATAAGCAAGATTTCAAGGGCCACTCGAGATAAATGGTTACAGAGTAAGAGGCACAGCGAATGTGTGGAAGATAGCATTTAACCCTCGACTTAAAAAGGTTAGGATTATCAAGGAAAACAGCCTCTTGGTATAAGGTTCCACGGAGCTGTTTTGTGGCTAGAAGCTGCTTGAGTGGAACTTACATCACACCAAAAGTGTACGAAGGGAATGAGGGGGGTTACATACAATTTCAAGGATATAGCGATTCTTAGCCATCAAGTTTAAGATTGAAAATAAAGGACGAAGAAAGGACGAGAAAAGGTAAAAAATAAATAACATAGGAAGGACAAAAAAAAGTAAAAATAAAGGACGAAGGATAGATCAGAAAAAATCAAGAATAAATGACATAGAAAGGATAAGAATAAAAGTCAGAATGAAGGACGAAGGAAGGACGAGAATAAGTATGAATATAGGACAAAGAAAGGACAAAAATAGTAAAAATAAAAGACAAAAGATAAGTAAGAAAAATTAAGAATAAAAGAAGGAAAGTTGAGAAAAATTAAAAATAAAGTACGTAGGAAAGATTAGAAAAATTACAAATAAAGTACAAAGGAAAGACGATAAAAAGTAAAAATAGAAGACGTAAAAAGAATAAAAAACGTATAAATCAATGACGAGCGAAGAACAAAAAATTGTAAGGATAAACGACAATGGTACGGCAAAAAAGAAAAAATAATCGGAAGTATAAAATAGTAAACATATTGGACGTAAGAAGGATGTTAAAAATTGTAAAAATAATCACCCGAGGGAGGACAAGAAAAATGTAAGAATCAAAAACGTAGGAAGGATAAGGAAACAGGAATATTAAAGGACGAAGGAAAGTCAAGATAAAAATAAAAATGAAAAACGCGGGAGTGATAAGAAAAGAGTAAAGATAAAAGACGAAGAAGGGATAAAAACAAAATTCAGGATAAAATCCATGAACAGAATGAGAAAACAAAGTAAGAAACAATGAAGAAGAAATGATAAGAATAAAGGTCAGAGTAAAAAGTAAGAATAATGGACGAAGGAAGGATAAAAATAAAGGCCAAAATAAAGGAGAAGAAAAATAAGAATAAAAGATGAAGGAAGGATAAGAATAAAGGCCAAAATAAAGGAGAAGAAAAATAAGAATAAAAGATGAATGAAGGATAAGAATAAAGGCCAAAATAAAGGAGAAGAAAAATAAGAATAAAAGATGAAGGAAGGATAAGAATAAAGGCCAAAATAAAAGACGAGAAAAAAGTAAAAATAAAGGAAGAAGGAAAGATAAGAATAAAGGTCAGAATGAAGAACAAGAAAAAAGTAAGAATGAAGGACGAAGGGAAATCGATAATAAATATGAATATAAGCAAAAGAAAGAACATAAAATAGTAAGAATAAAGGACAAAAAAAGATAGGAAAAAGTAGGAATAAAAGACGAAGGAAGGATGAAAAAAATAATAAATTTAGCACGAAGATGATAAAAAGTAAGAATAGGGAACGCAAGAAAGATAAGAAGAAGTATAAAGAGATTGACAAGAAAACTGCAAGGAAAATGTAATGGCAAAAAAAGAAAAAATAAAGGACGTAGGAAGAATAAAAAACACCCTAGGGAGGATAAGAAAAATGTAAGAATCAAAAACGTAGAAAGGATAAGAAAAAGGTAATATTAAAGGACATTGAATGGATTAAAAAAATATTAATTAAAAAAGAAAAAAAATCAAGATCAAACTACAAAGAACGAAATTTAGGATGAAGAACAAAGGAAAGATATAAATATAAATTAGGATAAAGTACATCAGGAGAAGGAGAAAAAGTAAGAATAAAGGACGAAGGAAAGACAAGAATAAAGGTCAGAAAAAATGAGGAGAAAAAAATAGAAAAAAAAACGAAAGAAGGATAAAAAAAATGTCAGAATACAAGAGGAGAATAAAGTAAGAATAAAAGACGAAGGACAGATAAGAATAAAGGCCAGAATAAAGGACGAGATGCCAGTAAGAATAAAGGCGAAAAGAAGGATAAGAATAAAGGCCAGAATAAAGGACGACATACCAGTAAGAATAAAGGCGAAAGGAAGGATAAGAATAAAGGCCAGAATAAAGGACGAGATAACAGTAAGAATAAAGGCGAAAGGAAGGGTAAGAATAAAGGCCAGAATAAAGGACGAGATACCAGTAAAAATAGAGGAGAAAGGAAGGGTAAGAATAAAGGCCAGAATAAAGGACGAGAAAAAAGTAAGAATAAAGGAAAAAGAAGGATAAGAATAAAGGCCAGAATAAAGGACGAGATACCAGTAAGAATAAAGGCGAAAGGAAGGATAAGAATAAAGGCCAGAATAAAGGACGAGATACCAGTAAGAATAAAGGAGAAAGGAAGTGTAAGAATAACGGCCAGAATAAAGGACAAGAAAAAAGTAAGAATAAAGGAAAAAGAAGGATAAGTATAAAGGACTAGAGAAATGTTAGAATAAAATGTACGAAGTAATTTTAAGAATAAAGGACAGAATGACGGACGAGGAAAAAGTAAAAACAAATGACGAAGGAAGGATAAGAATCAAGGTCAGAATAAAGGATGAGAAGAATGTAAGAATAAAGGAAGATGGATGGATAAGAATAATGGTCAGAATGAAGACCGAGGAATAAGTAAAAATAAAGGACGAAGGAAGGATAAGAAAAAAGGTCAGAATGAAGGACGAGAAATATATAAGAATAAAGGAAGAAGGAAGGATAAAAGGAAGGGAAGATAAAAGACGAAATATTAATTCTAAATCAAAGCAACAGTCCAAGTTATAATTTAGCCATCGGTTACTTCAAAAGAAGGTAGATATCGAAATTTAAATACTTGGACAATGTTGTAACGGAAAACTAAAAGTGTGGTGTTCAAAGGCGAAGTAGAACAATGGAACTTTCTCTTAGAAATTGAATAAAATATTTTTCTAGATCAAAATATTACATTTGTAACAAAGAATAAGTACCAGAGTAGAAGCAATATCATTTTTACCCTTCTTCTTCTTCTTCTTCTTCTTCTTCTTCTTCTTCTTCTACGTGCCCTGTCCCTTCAGGACGTAGGTGATCATGGGTCTCCACGTCTCCCTATCCCCTGTGGCCCTTAGTATGTTTGTTCCTGTTACTCCTGGCAACCCCCATTCCGTCATCCACCCGACCAGGCCCTGCAAATATGTTATCCGCTGCCTTTCTCTGTCTCTCTTTCCCTCTATCTGGCCAGTCAGTATCAGGTTCTTCAGGCTCTCCTTCCTCATTGCGTGTCCCAGGAATTTCAGTTGTCTCTTCCTGATGCTCTGTATTAATTTCCTTTTGGTTGTCATTCTTTCCAACACCTCATCGTTGCTTGCACGCTCAGTTCACGATATCTGCAGCATCCTTCTGTAGAATCACATCTCCGCTGCTTCCAGTTTTGTCCCCATTTTCGATTATATTGTCCAGCATTCACTGCCGTATTGAAGAACTGACATCACATAGCAATCCAGAACTCTTTTCTTTGTTTCTAGTGAAATTTTCCTGTTTGTTAGTACTTTGCTCAGCTTCCTTTGTCATGCCAATTCGCCTTCTAATCTCTGTGTCGCACTTTCCATCCCCTCCTATGCAGCATTAAATATTTGACTGTTTCCGCACAAATTAAATACTTAAAGGAATTTATATGCGCTTCTTCAGAGCAAATGAAAAACTTATGAAAAAAACTAGAAATACAAAAGAAAATAGTCAAACTCTCCAATATATTTGTTAATCGATTTCACACCACACAATAAATCCACTAAGACACAAGGGGAAGAATTTGAAACAAAAACATTAATAATGAGTGTGAATAGAAAAGAGTAATTAGGAGAACAGTAAAAAGCGATTGACATTGCATTTAAATTTTTGCTGATTAATGTTTAGCTGGAAAGCATGGAACCGGAAGAAAACTCCACAAATGAAAAGTGTGAGAGAAAAAAATGTTAGCATAGAACATGCGGCTACGTCTAGCCAACTCAATTGTAAATTGATGAGATGTCGACTCTAGTCAAGTACTGTGCTTAAATTCATAAAGTCTAGTTACCATAGCGAAGAGAGCACCCGAACAATTGCTATGAAAAGACACTGAGAGGTAACCTTACGGCGGTGAAAATATATAAAGAGGAAAGAAAGTCGGCCAAGGGAATCTAAAACTCAAACGACACATCGAAGACAAGAATGGAGCTCGTCTAAATAACTGCTATACCCATAAAAAAATGTCCAAACGAGCTCCGTTATTTATTATTACACTAGCAATATAGCCCGGCGTTGCTCGAGTATAATGAAAGCTTTAAAACTAATCCATGGTCCTGGAGATCAGACTCAGCCTAAAGAATATTTGTGTGAAGATTGGTGAGAATCGGATAAAAATTGTGGATTTGTATAAAGGACATACAGACAGATAAACAGACACACACACAAACATCTTGCTTTATATATATATATATAATAGTGCAGAAAATCGATAATATATATATATATATATATATATATATATATATTATCGATTTTCTGCACTATTGTAAGAACTGCAACCTTGAAACTTCTGAATATCGTTTCTTATGTCTTTGTCTATGAGTGTATCAAATTTGATTAAAATCAGACCACTCCTTCTATAACCCAAATTTTCAATTATCGATATTTATCGGGGTACCTCGACACAACACCTAGCTAAGAACACTCGCAGACGCTTATAGTACAACTGTGTAAATTTTCAAGAAAATCGGTTCAGCCGTTTCGGAGTCTATAGGTAACAAACACACACACACAAAGTTCCATTTATAAATAAGTTTAGATACTTTTGCAACCAAGATCCAGGTTTTAATCACACTCATTCCTTACATATTCCTTTGCTAAGAAGGGTGTTTCATTTCGAAAGCTTTATCCTAAGAACCGTTAATTTGTGGAACTGGCTCCCGCGTTGGTACTCTCCGAACACAACATTAATCTTGATCTTTTCAAGTCTTAAGTACATCTTTATCCAACGTATACTCGTAAGTTTAACTCCCTCTTACATTTATATAACTCGCCTCATTCAGTAATTAGGCTTTATATTCCGTGAAATTTAATTTTTAAAAAGAAACGGGGTAAAGTATCAAATAACCTATGATCTCCCACGTCCAGAAGGGACACGACGCTTGGAATGATACGGAAATGCATTTTTCAGTCAGCGTAGAGGCATTTCGTGTTAGTAATATTATTCAAGAGAGTACCTTCTCTACTTGAGGACTCGTTATTATCAGGAAAAGAAGGTGATTGTCGAACAAACTTTTGTCCCAAGGTGAGGTTTTGAAAATAATCAAGTTTCTCCACTTCTGTGAAAATGAACAGATGACAGCCAAGTGCAAAGATGAATGGAGCCCTCCCCTCCCCGTGGCGAGTGCATGTTTTAATAAACGCATCTTAACTCATTTCTGTAGGTGAGAAGAGCGATCAATTCTTTCTCTTATAGCTGTTTTCTATGACTTGAATAAAGAATAATTTTTATGCTTAAGGTTTTTACATTGTTGAAATTCTGAAATTCTTCGACAAACACTACGTGATTAAAGTACAGATTTCGGAAGAAGAAGAGTAAATACTTATAAAACTCAGCCAAATCTAACTGAATTCTATAACGGCAATTAGTGAGGACTGTACTTACTAGCAAAGTCAGAATTCATCTTAAACATTTATAAATATGTCATTCGTCAGTGCATTGAATATTGTTACCATATCTGGTCGGCTGTTCCAGTTATACATCTCGAGGTTTTCGACAAAATCCAAAGAAGGATCTGCAATGTAATCAGTCCTGACCTGGCATCTCGACTTCAGTCACTTTCTCACCGACGTGACGTGGCTTCCCTCTGTCTTTTCTACAAATATTTTCTTGGCAACTACTCTGACAAGCTTTATTACCTGGTGCCCCGACCACGTGAATTTAAGCGCGCTACTAGTTTGGCATCTAGGTCCCACCATTTTACCGTTGAAATAATTAAATGTAACCCTCACTTCTACTCTAACAGTTTATTTTCTCGCACTTCCCGTCTGTAGAAATCTATTCCGTTTACTTGATTCCCTGATAGCTATAATCTCTAAAAATGTAAATGCATTCTCACTTGCCATTTTTATCTTTACCCGTTCATTTTTTATCAATACGTTCTTTACCCAGACTTTTCTCTCACTGGAAACTCCTGCGCACTAGGTAAAGTGATTAAAAAAAGAGAAAAGTCTAGCAAGCCAATATTATAGTAATTACGACAGAGACCCAATAGTATTCGCCCAACTTATTCTAATTAAACTCAGTCAGATGTGCCGTATATGATACACGTTTGGGTGATCATGTCTTGCTGGTTGTTTTTTATATGGGGAGGTAGTAAAGATGTTATTGTTTGTGTCTATTAAAATGTCAAGGAAACACGTGCATTACCATGACATTACAACATATAAAAAATTCCATTTTGGATAATTTTCAAGTTCTAATGAACGCTAGCAATTTGTCAACCGTTATATTTGAAGCAGGAAAAAATGTACAGTAATTTTTAACAACACAGTTTTCCGGTTACATTTGTTACCATAACTCACACCCCAGAAGATTATCTCGGAAAGAGATTGAATGTACTTGGGTACCTTAAAACATGAATGAAAATAACATTTGTCAACGTTACAACTCATTTCTGACATCTTTTGATTTTAATACAGGAAAGATTATCTGTGAGTATAAACGGATTTTAGTAAAAATAACATATTGTTTGCAATTTATTTAATCTGACATGTTTAAATTAAAATTTGCTGCCTAAATACACACACACACACTCACACACACACACACACACACACACACACACGCATACACACACACGCACGCACACACACACACACATGTATATATATATATATATATATATATATATATACTAGTCTATTTTCCATGTGTGGATGTTTGTCGGCTTATATGTGTGCATTCATGTCTTTTCCGCGTTTAATATATGAATAACTTTCTAAATCTAATATTTTTTGTTAAACTTAGAATTTAAAATTCGCAATAAAAATAAAGTGAATCTAATAGTCGATTAATAATGCTGATCTTAATATAATCAAATATTAATATTAATGCCCCCAAAAATTGTTTTTTGAGTCTGCTCACATATTCTTCAAATTAGAAGTTACTTTATTCTAATTGGTCCACACTGTCTATGCAACAATGCCTCTCTGATTAAGGGAGTTTGCCTTGTTTTTAACCTTTTAAAACCCTTCAACCTTCAACTTCAAATAAACCTCATCACTTGATAAAACACAAGTAGTGTCGAAACAAAATAGGTACTTTTCTAGTGATATTATAACATATTCATGTTATAATTTCTAAATATATATATATAGTCATCCGCAGACAGATCTGTTTTGTTGTATCACAGCTCATCAGTACGGCCAGACTCCCATTGCTTTTAACCCAGGATTGAAACCCGACCGAATTGGAGTCAGTCGGAGATTCTACCTCTGGGCTATGGTCGCTCGGTAGAATAAGGCAGACTTTTTAGCGTCTATATCATTATACACGCCCAATACCCAGAGTGCTCTAATTCATTATTGAATGAGCGATGCGTAGATGCCAGAGTAGCTACTGTTTTTCAAAGTCTACCATTCTTCCAGAGTGCTCAATCAGGGTGTGAGAGTATATATATATATATATATATATATATATATATATATATATATATATATATAATTATATGGTTATGTCAATTTTACATTGCTACATGGAAATTTCTATGTTTCGAGATTAATTCTCATCATCAAGCATAATGAACATGGTTCATTTAAGGACTTACATCATTATGCTTATATGAAAAACTATTTATTATTAGATCCCTTAAAAATAAAAATTTATTAAATAAACGCAACGAAATTAATGTCATATGTAGTCATTGTAAATTATTCACATTAGAAAATGGATAAAACCTAAATTAAATAACATGCTCACCGACGAATTAGGTAAAAATAAAAAATAAAAATAAAAATAAAGCCAAATATAGAGTAAGTTAGTTGTTGTTTTTTAATAATTCCCCCTTTGTATCAGGATAATAAACTTTACAGCAAATTGATAGATGGAGCGAAAAAATAGCAGTTCTGGGTTTCCTTTTGGAAACAAAATCTTTTCTTTAACACATAGACTAAAGGGAAGGGAATTGGTACTACCAAAAAGGAATATCACATCAAATGTAATAACACTGAAGGGAAAATGATAAGATCAGATAAATGCGAAGGAAAACAGACAAGAGAGGAATAGGGTCAAGGAAAAAGAAAAAAAGAGGAGGAAAAAGTTGGTTAGCGCAGAAATTCCTCGGGGTCAAACCCCTAAGTGAGGTTCCATTCTGATTAGCCACACACACACACACACACACACACACACACACAAAAAAAAAAAAAAAAAAAAACACCCACATACATTCACAGTAAACCGAAAGCATTTGTCATTTAAATGTAAATCGTCTGCACAACCACACCAACATTGCCTGATGATGAGAATTAATCACGAAACATAGAAATTTCCATGTAGCAATGTAAAATTGACATAACCATATATTATATTATATTATATTATATTAAGCTCTATAATACTCATTATATTGAGCACTGTTTATAATAAAATAAATGCCAGAGCACTCAAAATATAAAAAAACACCTTGAGTCCGCTTCACTTGGAATTATATATATATATATATATATATATATTATAATAAATATCGTTGTGTATTTATTTGTATATATGTATAAGATATATCCCTCCTCTTACGCTCAATGATTTGGATTATTTTGTATTTTGTTTTTTTTTCTTATGTCTGAATATCAGATACTCAGTAGCAGGTACATCAATATATACGTTGGCATTATTTTAGACAGTATATCGATATGAATATTTTGCCGTAATTTTTGACAGCACGAACCCACTCATTATAGTTATATTTCTTAGAGTTATCTCAGTAAAGCACACGATCACATGCTTTTTGCAATCAAGGATAACTGAACTTACCTCATTTGTGTGTGTGTGTGTGTGTGTGTGTGTGTGTGTGTGTGTGTGTGTGTGTGGCTATCTTGCTAATCATTAACCTAACTTGCCTGATCATTACACATATTTAAAATATTTCCTTAGCTTTTTTCAGAAAGCTGCCAGATCTTGTAATGCTCTTGTACTTGTAGCGGCATTCAATCTGATCGGGTCGAGCCGGATTAGTCCCTAGAGGAAGTTTAATGGGACATTTTGGCTCCCCAATCGCATGTGATGTGAACATTTTCCGCGGTGGTTTGCCAATTCTTACTGCGGTAAACTGGTTGCTAACCAAGGCTACAGAATCCAGTCTGTTCTGCTATTTACCCATATCCGTGGAGAGAAGAGATGGATGCATACATTTCCAAAGTGTATACACAACTGAGTTAATCGCGTAAGTGAATGTAATAAACCTTAGACTGGAATTCGAACTCGGCTCACCGATTCCTCAATCCGAGCCGCTATCCATTACTCCACCGTACCTACAAAAAATCTCTGTTGAAAAACTTTAATTGTTGCTGTTGGTGGAATTTTTCACAAGATGTGGATTTTGTTATTTAGTAAATTCCTTCGTTTATGATTCTGTAAAGCTGTTCTATATGATCTGATGGGTGATTGACTTCTATAAGACCAAGAAGATTTATTCGCTTGAAGCCAACTTTAATCATTGATCATTGGTAGCACATAGATGACATTTTGGACGAGTAGGACGTCATGTATGGGTGTACAATATGCATGTGGTGCAATAGATATCGGATGGGAAATCGGATAGCCAATTTCGAATTCCACTTACGCACAAATACTCTTGGGAAAGGTATTTAATCCGTGTACGTTGTGGTGCATTGGATATCGGCTCGGAACGAGAAATCGAGGAGCCGAGTTCGAATTCCACCCGAATTCATTGCATTCACTTACGCGCAAATACCCTTGGGAAAGGTATTAATCCGTCAATTCCTTCCAGTTATGGGTTAAATAGCAAGACAGACTGGGTTCTATAGCCTTGGACGGCAACCAGTCTCCCGCAGAAAGCAATGGCAAACTACTGCGGGATAATCTTCTGCCCAGTCGGTTATGTCTCTTTCGAGACATGATCGCCCAAGCGTATATCACGTATGGCACTTAACTGACTGACTTCTCCTTCAAGCTATGGGTTGAATAGCAGAACAATTTGGGTTGTATAGTCTTGGTTAGCAACCAGTCTACCTTAGAAATGAACGGCAACCTATTGCAGGGAAATCTTCTGCCTTGTCGGTCATAGATCGAAAGAAATGTGATCGCCCAATCGTTTATTAAATATGGTCCTAAACTGACTGACTGAGGACGCCATTCATGCTATCCATGTAAGAGTAGGACAAACATTATGATGAAATAATAGTTTTAGTAATTGTCATAGAGATTGGCAAGTGCACACCCGTTTCCACTGAGTTTGGGTATACATTGCTTGGCTCAGGGATTGAACTCTTTTCTTGCGAATTATACATCTGACAGACGCTAAAGAAGGTTGTGCTAACAAGATAAAGAATAAGAGAGGTTCAACTGTCCGAATAAAAGTTCAAGGTTTAAAGATTCTTCAACATTATAGTTAAAATACTATTTTTATTAAATAAAAACATGATGAATAAAAATGAAAAGATAAACTCAGTGAACTTTGCCAAAAATGTGAAAGCATGTGGTGTAAAAAAAAAAGAAAAGATTTAAAAAAAAAAACATCCTTTCTGTTTTGCTTTTTACTTGTTTTCTTCACGTGCTGTGAGTTGGGTTAGGAATGCGTAACACATGGCGAACAGATGGACAAAGAAAAATTATCTCGTGCCGGTAATGATGAGATTTAACAGCGCCTTAGTGTCTTCAGGTTCAACTTAAAACACTATATATATATATATATATATATATATATATATATATATATATATATATAAAGAAATCGAGAAGAATGATAGACGCGTCGATTCATGACTTGTGAGGTCACTTTTAAAGGTTATGTTCTTTTGCGCTAAACAGTTGCATCGTCTTTCACAGAAATGCATGGAGGTGTGTTGCTCTCTCTTTTCATTCTTACATTTCATTTTCTACTGCTTGTGTGTGTGTGTGTGTGTGTTAACATTTACCTTGTTTTAAGTATTATTATTTTTCTGCAGATTTCTTTTTTTACCTTCATTATTACTAAAGATTCAAGATAGATAAATAGATAAGAAAAGGCTTACACAGATAGTGATAGAGACTGAGATAGAGAAAGTAAGAGAGATAGATAAAAAGATATAAACCAGACCAAGAAAAAGAAGAAACAAAACTGAGAAAGAAAGAAATCAAAGATAGATAGATAGATAGATAGATAGATAGATAGATAGATAGATAAGAAAAGGCTTACAGAAATAGAGAAAGTAAGAGAGATAGATAAAAAGATATAAACCAGACCAAGAAAAGAAGAAACAAAACTGAGAAAGAAAGAAATCATAGATAGATAGATAGATAGATAGATAGATAGATAGATAGATAGATAGGAAAACGCTCACAGAGATAGAGAAAGTAAGAGAGATAGATAAAAAGATATAAACCAGACCAAGAAAGGAAGAAACCAAATTAAGAAAGAAATCAAAGATAGATAGATAGATAGATAGATAGATATCCTACGCTTAAGCGCGATTACTCGGAGTTTCATACACTACGCAATTATTTGTGGGCATATTATGAACTGACCATTTTTATATTTCAATTTTGCTTTTTGGGACTAGCGTTGTTTAAGGTCGTTATAAATTATGAATCTGAGATGTAAATATTTTCATTTATTAAATGTATAATTTTAATTTGGTTTATACTGAAACCTTGTTCAAGAATTTGGAGTTGATAAACAATATTTAAACACCAGAAGGAATTTATTTGAGGTTACTTGCAAAACTCTGCAAGCATCTAAATTTTGTTCATGGCGCAAGGTCAATTTTCAATAATTCAATGACGCTGTTTAACAATAAAATTTTATATAAAAAATACAAATATAATAATGAACAATGTTTTCGAAAGGATTATGTTTGTATTGCAATCAGAAGCTTTGAGTTCAAGTGAATTTTGGAATAATATACAGGAAAAAAAATAAATTTAAAAAAAAAAACACTACAAATAAGAGGATACCCGACTCTTCTAATAAACAAGGGTTTCCAACTGGCAGAAAAAATACCGTTAGAATCTCTCCGGAATCAAAAAAAAACGTGAAAAAGGAGAAAATATTCTCGCATACTTCTCCACACGCAACAAAAGCAACCCAGAATTATTTACAAAAACAAAAAGACACATAGAATTACTCAACAAAACCGATAAAAAAAAATAAAAGAAATCTAAAAAAAACAACTTAAATAATAAAAGCAAACGCCAAACCTAAAATTTTTAAAAAACATCCTAATCTCATCAAAATTCGAGCAACGCACAAAACAGGGTATCACAAAATGCAAAAAAAAAAGATGTGGGTTATTCAACATAATAATAGAAGGAAACCCCTTCAAGTTCAAAAACACATCTACATTCGAAATAAAAACAAATCTGAGCTGCAATTCTAAAAACGTAATTTATGCTCTAAAATGAGATGATTTTTTTTTTAATCATATCGCCCCAAGCAAGGCATTTTACTGTCACTGTTTTGCAGGGGGTTACATAGGAGGAAAGTTATGAGAAAGAGTGACAGGTTATAAGGGATGTCAGGAAGTGAGTAAGAGAAGGATGGGAATACTGATGAGTGGAATAGACGGAGAAAGGAGCATGAGAGAGAGAGAGGATGCAGGTTAGTGAGATAGGAGATGATGACTTTACATTTAAATTCTCGGAGATTATAGCTGTCGGGAAAGCAAGTCAATGGAAGGGAATTCCACAGGCGGGAAGTGCGAAAAAAGAAGCTGCCGGAGTAGAATTTGCGTTTACAATTTATTGGTTTCACAGTAAAAGGGTGGAGCCTAGTTGTTAATCTTGTGGCTCGAGTAAATTTATATATAGGGGATACCAGTGAGCTGAGTTCGTCGGAGCAGAAACCGTGAAAGTATTTGTAGAAGAGGCACAGGAAAGCCACATTGCGCCGGTGAGAAAGTGACTGTATCCGAGCTGCCAAGTCGGGATCTATCACATTATAGATTCTCCGTTGGATTTTGTCAAGGACACCTAGGTGGATAGCAGGAACACCCGACCATATATGGCAGCAGTATTCAATGCACGGGCGGATGGTAGATTTATATATGTGCAGGATTGTTTCAGGCGGAAAAAAACTTCCTGGCCCTACACAGAGAACCGACTTTCTTCGCAGTGGATTTAGCTATGGATTCTATATAGTCATTCGACTTGAGGTCTGTTGTGAGGGTTAAGCGGAGGAGGCGCAGTGTTTTGCTTTCAGGAAGACTAGCCTGATCCATGTTAATGGGGGGTGGGTAGGAGCGATTGCCTATGATGGTTAATAGATAGCAGTTTCGTTTTGAAAGCATTAAAATTCACGAGCCATTTCTTATCCCAGTCCACCACGGATCGGAGGTCCTTATCAAGCTCGGCAGTGATGTTTGCTTTGTCAGCCACAGCAGATTTTTGATCGATGCGAGAGTAAACTGTAGTGTCGTCAGCGTATATGCCTAGTGGGGATCTTATTACATCTGGAAGATCGTTAATGTAGATAAGGAAAAGCATAGGACCTAGACTAGAGCTTTGAGGGACACCCGCGTTCGTATGATAGTATTGGGAGGCATATCCGTTCAATAATACCTTCATTGCGTGATTGAAAGGAATGACTGGATAAGGTCAAACAATTCTCCTGTTATACCATAACCTCACAGTTTGTGTAGAAGGCCAGCATGCCAAACTCTGTCAAACGCTTCAGAAATATCTAGGGCAACAGTTCGGGCTTCACCGTTCTTGTTGAGAGCCTGGTGTATATATTCAGTGATGGTCGTGAGCATAACAACAGTAAACCTGGTAAAGCGGAAACCATACTGTTTGTCAGAGAATAGTCCGTGAGCTGTGAGATGTTGAACCACCTCGGCGTTGATGATGGCTTCGAACACTTTGCCAAAAATCGGTAGAAGGCTGATAGAACGATAATTAGAGGGGTCAGAGGGTTCACCAGTGTTTTTATATATTGGAACTACGGAGAAGAACTTCCAGCAGGCAGGAAAGCAAAAAGCAGAGAGGCAGTAGTTATAGAGTTTGGAGAGAACAGAGGAGTGTTCAGGGGAACAGTTCTTCAGGACAATGATTGGAATTCCGTTGCCGCCGCTCGCTTTATGGTGGTCAAGTTTAAAATTATATTAGAGACCACCGAGTGGGGTAATGTGGATGTCATTCAGTTGGGCCTCAGTTCGGGATGGAAAGTCGGGTACTGATACTCCAGAAGAGTCTAGTGTCGAGTTGCGAGCGAAATACTCAGCCTTGTCTGTTGTAGAGATAAGGACCTCAAATTCGTTGATTAGAGAAGAGACTGATGGTTTTCTATTGTTTAGTACACTTTTATAGAGCCTCCAGTAGTCTTTGGAACCGAACTTACAGGATGCTATGCGCTGCTTCATTCTGGCTGCAAACAATAGCTTGGCTTCTTTAAGTATCTTCTTGCACTCACTGCTAACAGAGGCAACGAGGCGCCTGTTATGGTCCGACGCGTGATATATATATATATATATATATATATATATATATTGGGAGCAACCTTAGCCATTAAGTTTGTTTTTTGTTTTTTTTTCTTGTTTTTGTCCAAGGCTTTTTTGACTGGACACAAAGTGTCTAAAAACTGTCCAGAAGTTTTTTTTTATATCCGAGCGCTTTCGGCTATTCTTTTAGCCATTATTAAGGACGATTTTTATTTTTTATTTTTAACTGAATGTGTTGTTCTTTTATGTATATGTGTGAATTTACAGGAATGTATTTTTGTTTTTCAAACACGGTCAGTTATATTTCGTAGTTTGATCGACGGGCACGTTTGTAAATAAATTACAAAAGCCAAATACATGTCATCTATAGGCGAGATGAATTTTCTCTTAGAAATATTATAAAGAAATATACAGCCCTATTCGACCTGAACAAGAAAATTAATTATCTACTATAAAATATTTAAAACAGACAATCGTATCATAAAAATAACAACTCACATGCAAAATCAAAACTTCAAAAGCTAATATTATTTAAGAGTTCAAATGCCCCTTAAAAAACTGTTTCTGATCAAACCAAACTCATAAATTATTCCATTGGTTATATTACTACATGCCTATCTCGACGATTTATATTGCACCTACATGATCAAAGCTCCATTACGACTCATTTAAACACACAGGAAAAATCACCATCCGAAATGTGCTAGTAGAAAATGCAAGTATATTAGCCTCATCTACATGTAAAAAGATTACAAATTATGGAAGCCTTAATAATAAAAAAGGAAAAGCAAACACTCAATAACATTTACTATGAACACGGCCACAATGTGCTAACCGTGTTTGGAAAAGAAAACATTCCTATAACTTCACACATGTACCTTAAAAAAACGCACATTCAGATTAAGATAAAAATCGTCCTTTATAATGGCTAAAAGAATAGCCGAAAGTGTTTAGATATGTGAAACTTTGGGAAAGTTTTTACAGACTTTGTGTCCAGAAAAGAAAATACTTATAAGAACACAAGAAAAGTTAATGAAAAATCACAGTCGTCTTTAGCAAATATATATATATGTGTGTGAAAAGTGTATGTATATAATTATGAATATCAATATATATATGTGCAATTTGTTATATATATTATATTATTTATATATTATACATGTGTGGTACTTATTTGAAAGCGCTCAATATCTGTGATAGAGCTGACATATTTACATAGATAGGTGTGAGTTTGTAACCCTGGGTTTCACGCTCTTGCGATCGTCAGTTTGTCTGACGATCGAAAGAGGGTGAAACCCAGGGTTACAAACTCACACCTATATATATATATAGGTGAACGGCTCATGATTAAAGATAATCATGAGCCGTTCTAAACATCGTATTTTAACTTTAATTTCAAATAAAGACAACATTTACATATTTTTTATTATGCTGGTGGATTTTATTGTTTAATCGAACATATTTATTATTTATTTAACATATTTATTACTGAAAACGTTGTTTAATGGATACCCATATTGAGTAGACATTTTGTTTTTTATTATTATTATTATTATTATTATTATTATTATTTTAAGCAATATTCAAACAATATTTATTTTGTTTACTTGCCTGCACACTTGAAGAAACATGTTAAATGAACTTCTTATAAAACCGAACGTCTACTCAAATGCGATTATCCAATAAAAATTACGTCTGAAATAATAAGAATATGTTTAACATGAATATAACATCGTAGTTTATCTATTATATGCAAATATATAAGAATGATGTGTAAGATATGATATGTATTCTCCAGAATACTTTTTCGTTATTATCCGTAAATTGTCATGCTTTCTTGGGAAAGATAGTGGAATGTATTTACATCGTCTTTTTTTTTCAGAATTCAAAATTTTCCTTATCTTAGATTTATTGCCACACAAAACTAGAACGAGTGGAACATCCACAGAAGCCAGATAAATATGTCTTTTGAATTTATATATATATATATATATATATATATATATATATATATATATATATATATATATATATATATTAGGTTTTGGAAAATAATGTCTGATCTTAGAATCAATTTTTCTTCCTGTTTTAGTCAGTATTTACAGATGTCAAAATAAGTACTCTAAACATCTATAGGTTTCTTCGCTCGAGTTACGAGTTTATTTCTGCTTTTACGTCAAATTTCTAAAGGTTTGAACGACAAGTAATCCTTGAATGCAGCTTCTAAATATTTTTTACAACGGAATGTCTTTTAGCTTAAATACATGTTAAAATGCTTGAAAAAGTGGTAGTTAATGGGCGAATGATCAGTGAAATACGGTGGATGTGGTAACACCTCGTATCCCAAGTCGGTGAGTTTCTGCGGTGTCATCCTGACAACATGGGACCGAGCATTGTCATGAAGCAGAATTAGATCTTGTCTTTTAACCAGTGCTTGTCGCATTTTGCTCAAATGAATGTGCATTTCATCCAGTAAACTTCGGCAGTGATACTCTGGTTAGATTCCAGAAAGCTGTAATGACGGATTAGCAACAGTCACCATAATTTTATGTTGGTGCAAATTCGGTTTTGGAAAATATTAGGTGCTTCGTCGGGATCAAGCCATGAGCCGATCGTTTACGATTGTCATACAGAAAGGATCCATTTCTCATCACAACACACGATTCGATCAAGAATGAATCATTCAAATCTCGAAGATTCAACATCGAACAGACTTCAAAACATCGAACTTTTTTGACTTCCACTGAGTTCATACGTTTATCGAGTTTCTTCACCTTAGCAATATTTTTTTAAGATAGTCTATAACACGATGTGGCACTAGGCGTATGAAGTGATTAATGTTAGAATATGAACTGGAAAAACCATTTTAATGTTAAGCCTAATATTAAGTATAGGCCGGAAATAGAGAAGAGTGGGGTGGGGGTGATGGTGGAAGACATTTTACCCTGACGATGGAAATTGAAGAAGAGGCCATCTGGATTGATTCGTTCTTACGAATGAGACGATGCACTCAAAAATTGTTTTATTGAGGATCTAGCATGCGGTGAAACAAATTGAGATATAATTTTATCTCTTCTTTGAGAAGATAGATATCGCTAACGAGAAGATAGATAAATCTGTGTTATATTTTCGCACGAATTGGGAAATTTGGATGAGAATGAACTCTTCTTAAGGGTTAAATATACGATAAGATGGAAGATACGAAAACATTTCCTGTTGTTGGCGTGCAAGAGAATTGATCTGATTTATATTTTTACTGGATAAATATAATTCCAGAAGAAAACGAGTTAGGAAATTTAGATAAAAAAAACTCTTCTTGAGGGTCGAATCTACAATAATATAGAATTTATAAAAACAAGTCCTCTCAGTGACGTGCAAGAGAGTGGTCTGGTTTATATTTTTAGTGGAAAGTTGTAAGTTCAGGTAAATAGAAAGGAATCAAGATAATTAAAATTAAAGACTAGAATAAAACTCCACACTTTCGCCTACTCGCTTTAAAAATTAGATTTACCTCAATGATAGTTGTGCCTGCTCTGAGAAGTAAGCTCAGGTTGAATGCTAATAGGGTAGAAGAAAGAAGAGAAATTTATCTCAACCTGTACGGGCTGATGGCACGAGGTGCAAAGTGAAGCAAGTTGCAAATGAGGGGACTTATTGGAGTTAATGCAAAAATTGGGGTATCACCAAATTCCTAGAACCCGTCAGCCTCCAGCTGGTTTAGGACCGGAATGCATATAAGTAGACAGCTTTAGAAACTCACAGGATTGCGCAGTGAATCCTCGCGTTAATGCCTCTGGTCTCCACGTCAGCTGCTATCAGATCTCCTGACTCTGAAGAACTTAGAACTCAGCTTTAGATTTTTTGTCACTATAGATATTGATAGAGAAGGGTTAATTTTTGTTATACTAAGAACTACACAAACCAATTGAAGATTAACCCAACGAATGTTTCGTTTTTATTTTTCCTTTGCGAATATTTTTCTTCAATTAATATAGCTTCCGTAACGGTTCGACTCAGCGCTTCGATTACTAAGACATTCAATCTCCCACTGCTCTGAGTTCAAGATCACAACGTAGGCATAGTGGCCAGCGACCAACAGCCAGCTTGAGCCAACGTCAGTATTGAACAACGCAGGGTTGGTCCTAAGACTCTGGGGATTGGACAGCTATACGTGGTTATATCGTGTGGGTAGTGTGTAGAGGGATTAAAGTCCGATATTGTTGAAATGCTAACAATTTGACTTGGGTACTATCTGAATATTGTTTTCAGATGTTGATTGTCAGTTGCAAACATACGTCCTCTACAAATATTCAAGACTTGTATTCCCAATCTAGACAATATATGGTCAGGTGCCCCCGCTGTTCATCTCGTTGTTCTTGACAGGCTACAAAGGAGAATCAGTAATGCGATAGGTACCGACTTGGCGGCTCGACTAAAGCCACTTTCCCACCGAGAGGATGTGGCTTCCCTTTATCTGTTCTATAAATACTTCCATGGCTTCTGCTTCAACGAACTTAAGTCGCTGGTGCCTCTGCAACAGGTGTTCACTCGTGCAACCAGACTGGCCACTGGGTATCACCCATTCACGGTAAGATCAACCAAATGCAGATGACAATTCAACTCCTTCAGTTTCTTTCCTCGCACTTCCCGATTGTAGAACTCGCTTCCTTATTCTTGCTTTCCTGACGTCTACAACCTCCAAGAATTCAAATGCAAGGTCAATACTCATCTCTTAATCACTTGACCCTAGTTCTTTCCTCACCACCCTGTATATCCTTTCCTTTCTCTCCACTTCTGCAACTGCCATCACATCTGTATTCCCTTCCTACTCTTGCTCCTTTCTAAACGGTTTGTCCTTCTCTTCACCCTCTTCTATCTAATGCTTTTACTCTTATGTAGCCCTCTGCACATCAGTGGCATTACCGCCTTGCTCGGGGTGATATGATTAAAAAAAAATATCATCAAAGATGAAGAAGAAACTTGAAGCAGTAGTAAAGTGGCTATACAGAAGATACTGAAGATACCATGGACCGGACATGTGAGCAGCAAAAAAAAAACTTATACTTAATATCAGGAAGAGGTAGTTGAAATTTCTGGAGGAAGAAGAGCTTGGGAAATCTGATACTCACAGGACAGATTGAGGGAAACAGAACAGCGCATAACTTACTTGATGAGCCTGAGTAAATGGATGATAGAATAGGGTTTGGGAGAAATAATAAAACGATAAAAGAGGCACAAGGTGCAAAAATACGCGGAGGGTAATGATCATCTACATCCTAAATGGGATACATAAATGAAGAATATCACCAATACGGAACTTGAGAAACCAGTGCCGTACTGTCCGATCACAAGTGAATCCTTCACTCTATTCACTGTTAATGATGGCAGCAGTTTTGAAAGCATTATAACTAAACTTGAACTCATGAAAAAAAGTAAACGCATCAGTTCTTTTTTCTGTTCTAGATATTCTAAATAGGAGCTGTGTCGTGGCTCGTACCATGTGACATCCGGTATCCCGGATGTATAAAAGGCAATGTACGTTAAGCACGAAGAGTTGTCATTATCACGGAAGTAACACCTACTACTGCGAGAGACTGCAAATATTGTATATACTTCTTGGTTGTACCACTCTATTAATAAAGTAGTTTATCTACATTTCAATGTGTATCTCTTCATTCCACGATACAACAGTTGGCGACGAAGGATTCGAATTTATAGTGAGCTACCAACAAACCGTCGTTCAAGAAAAAATATATTAAATGGAGGAGTTCAAATGTTGCATGTCGGAATTCTTTAAACAACAAGAAATATAACGTCAAGATGATTTAAAACTTCGCAAATTGGAACAAGAAAAGTTGGAAATACAACGGCTAGAAGATTTGAAAAGTCTTCAAGAGAGCATTGAATCAAGAGAAAAGATTTGTGAAACTGCTGGAATGCTTTACAAAGATATAATTAATTCACTCGGTGAATTTATTTACAAGCCTGAAGAGAAAGTGACATTCGAGGCATACTTTCGAAGGTACGAGGAAATTTTTGAAAAAGACTGTGAAAATTGGTCGGACGAGAAAAAAACAGTTTACAAGGCAAATTTGGGGTGGCACGATACAACATAGTCACTGGGAATGAGTAATATATATTTGGTGAAACCATTATAATAATATCTTCTTCTCCTTCTCCGTGAGCCGTGTTCTTTCAGGGCGTAGACTTTCCCCTGTTCTTTATCGCTTTTAATACTTTTCCTCTGGTTATCTCTCTCAAACCCGGCTCCACCACCCATTTGCTCAAGCCCATCAAATATGTCTCGCGCTGCGTTCTCCTGTTTCTCTTTCCTTCTATCCGTCTTGTGAGTATTTGATTCTCCAAACTCTCCTTCCTCGGTACGTCTCCCAGAAACCTCAGCTGTCTCTTTTTTATGCTAATTATCAGTTTTTTGTTTTGTTTGTTTTTTTCTCGTTTTCATCCTCTTTAGGGACTTGCTTACGTGCTCGGTCCATGGTATATAATAATATATTCAGTCAGTTAAATGCTATATGTGATACACGGTTGCCCGATCATGTCTGGAAGTACATATGACTGACTGAGCATAAGATTTTCCCGCAGTAGGCTACCATTACTATCTACAGTAAATTGGTTACCAACCAAGGCTATAGAACCCTATCTGCCCTGTTATTTAACCCATAACTCGAGGGAAGAGACAAATTAATACTTTTATGAGGGGTGTTTGCGCGTAAGTGAAAGCAACAAATTCAGCTGAAATTCAAGCTCGGCTCTCCGATTTCTCATTCCGAGCCGATATCCACTGCACCGCATCCTTGTTTTAGAATATTACATATTCTAAAACAAACTGATACCTGAATCTGTTCATTATCTATTCATCTCTGTCTGTTCATTTTATATTACATGATTATATATATATTACATGATTATATTCAACCTAGAAAAGAACAGGACAAGTCATTAAACGTGAGAAAATAAAGGACAAGATATTCTAGTGAAGTAAAAACTAAGAAATTTCATACTTAAAATATTGAAGCTAAAAATAAAATTTGAATTATTTATAGCTGCAATAGTTTAAGTAAGAAATTTCTTAGTTTTTACTTCACTAGAATATCTTACCTTTTACTTTTCTAAGTGTAATAATTTGTACTGTTCTTTTCTATGTTTAATATAATCTTAAGAATATTACTTTTCCTGCGCGCATTTTTCCAAGTAATCCATGATTTTTCCAGGCATTGCTATTAATTTAATATAAATTTAATACTGAAAACTGCATTAAAAAATTATTTTTAAAAAATTATATGCAATTGATTAAAAAAAAAACAATAAATAATTGATTACTTATAATTAATTCTGATAATCAATTCTGATAAAAAGATAAGTGATAAGCAAAGTTTGATTGACAAAAATGATAAAAGATATCATCAGAATTTAAATGTTGAAAGCCGTATGCAAAAATATTAAACAGAAAAGTAGTTATAAAGAATAAGATTTACTATTAGAAGCGTTAGTCATTCACTCACTTATGTACTTATGTAGTTAGTCTCCCTTTTCGGACTTCATATATTTTAATGTAACTTTTTTCTACTGAAAGAAAAGTTCAAAAATTTTTTTTTCAAAACTTAGCTAAGGAAATGTTCTATCTAACTCTGTAAACTGTTTAAAATTTGGTTGAGAACTGAATTGAAAAGCTTCCTAGATTCACTCAATGTCGGACTTAAGAATATAATATTCAACCACAGCTGTGGTTGAATGATATTATTAATATTAATAAAAATTGATGAATGATGTTATTAATAAAAACTGATAATTTATAATAAGAAATGATAAAAGATAACATGATCAATTTGATGCGGAAATCCATATTCAAAAAGATTAAAAAGAAAAACTTTATATGTAATTGATTAAAAAAACTTGATTACTTATAAGTAATAAATAATCAGTTCTGATGATGATAAAATGATAAGTGATCAGTAAAGTTTTATGGACAACAATGATAAAAGATATCATCAGACTTTAACAGCTGAAAACCGCATGCAAAATTATTAAACAGAAAAAAGTTATAAAGAATAATATTTATTATTAGAAGCGTTAGTCAGTCATTTATGTATTTATGCAGTTAGTCTCCCATTTCGGACTTCATATACTTTGTTATAACTTTTTTCTACTGAACCAAAATTCAAAAGTTTTTTTTTTCAAAATGTAGCTAAGGAGGTGTCCTATTTAACTCTGTAAACTGTTTGAAATTTGGTTGAGAACTGAATAAGGGGTAAAGCTTGAAAGCTGCGTAGATTCACTCAGTGTCGGACTTAAGCATATATACAACCATTGCGGTGGTTAAATGATGTGTGTGTGTGTGTGTGTGTGTGTGTGTGTGTGTGTGTGTGTGTGTGTGTGTGTGTGTGTGTGTGTGTTTTGGAGAAAATGTATGACAAAGTAAAAAATTTTTCTTGTGATGCGTTTCGTCAGACTAAATTTGCTATGACGGTGCGACTTCACATGCACAAGATTTTTATTTTATTTATTTATTTATTTATTTATTTATGTTGCCGTACCAACATAACAAACTTAGTCCGCTAAAAAGCTCTAAAATGAAACGCGTCACAAGAAAGTTAAAAGTTATTTTTAGTAAGATACCCGTATTTGAATAGACGCTCTGTTTTATTTTAAACAGTATTTGTTTCGTCTACCGGCCTGCACACTCGAGAAAACATATTAAGGAATGTGCCCTCTGGTAGGATTTTTTTTAATTAGTTTTCTCGGGTGTGCAGGCCAGTAGACAAAATATATAACGTTTAAAATAAAAGGGGCATTTATTCAAATACGAATGCCCACTATAAATAACGTTTGAAGCAAGAAAAATGTCAGATTAAAAAATAACACGTTTGTGCTTGTATGTGCGCTTGCACAATAATATGTTCGAAACCTTATGATTTTCTTTACACACCAAAGATTTCAGTTTCAATCTGATTTTTAATGCACTTAAACATATTAATCCTAGAGATTAAGCATTATGAAGCAAAAATTTCGCTATAATGAAAAAGCAATGCAAACAGCTCATAGCATTTATAAATTTCAATGTACAAGATTTAAAATAATTTTATTCCATTGACAGAAAAACTTTATAAAAATTCGTTTAAATAAAGTCTGTGAAAACGCGACAACCCAAAAAATAATCATAGGTGTTAATGTTTACTGATAAATTGATAGTTTTTCTGAAGAAATATAAACAAAATGAGACGTATAAAAATAACAAAATCTTAATTCTATCCAAATATTAAATGTGTGTGTGTTTGTGTGTGTGTGTGTGTGTGTGTGTGTGTGTGTGTGTGTGTGTGTGTGTGTGTGTGTGTGTGTGTGTGTGATATAATGTTATTGATATATAAAAGATTACATTAAAGCACAAAAGTACAAAAAATGCGAAAATTAAGAATTAATGTGCAATGTTTTAATTTTATATTTTCCTATTTAAATTTTATTTTATATTTCGTTGAGGATGACATATTTTAATTTTGCCTCAAAAATTATTTAGAATTATTTTGTCAGCAATCTGCTGCTATTCAGAGTAAAATAAAAGTGAGCAATGTAAATATATTCGTATGACTTAGATAGATAGATAGATAGATAGATAGATAGATAGATAGATAGATAGATAGATAGATAGATGAATATAGATAGATAGATAGATAGATAGATAGATAGATAGATAGATAGATAGATAGATAGATAGATATGAATAGGTTTAGATAGATAGATAGATAGATAGATAGATAGATAGATAGATAGATAGTCATATCCTCCTCGACTGACAAAGTGACACTCTTCGCCTCGATCTTTGCCTCAAAGACCACGTTAGATAACAAAGGCCATTCCCACCCGAAATTCCCATGTCTCACTGAGCATAATCTCATTCTGTAAGAAAAATTTCTAAACTTATGAAAAGTCTCGACTTAAAAATGTGGTTGACTTTAAGAAAATCAACCCAGAATTATGTGCCATCCTAGAAAAGTTATTTAACCGCTGCATGAATGAGAAATCTTTCCAAGGCAAACGACCGATCCTTCCGCTCCTAGTATAGACCCATTAGTCTTCTCTGTATCATCAGTAAGGTTTTTGAGGCCTTAATTAACAAGAAGGTCCTCGAACGCCTAGATAGGAACAGCCTCTAACGTCCTAATTACTATTACATACAGAATTAGTGTGTCTCTTGATGACACACATACTGCAAGGACGATAGCATTAGATATCTTGCTACTTCCATGGAAAGTGCTCGGATGTACCACATTTCTTAGTTCAGCCAGGTCTAACCTTTACGGATGAGACCCGCCATGCTACTCAGATAGTAGCAAACCACCCACACTCCCTTCGTATTCTATCGTCGAGAAGTAAGTTTCACTCAAACGACTTCTTGCCGCGCGACACTTCCCTGTGGAACAGACTATCAAGAGGATGTTTTCTTGATCGCTACAATCTTAACCTGTTCAAATCTAGAGTCAACCGTTATCTTCCACTCCTATCCGGATAAAATCTACCTCGAGCGGCACCCTTTTACAGGGTGAAGCATGCTGTAAAAAACATTTCTTACCTAAAAAGAAAAAAAAAAGATGATTCCCAACAGTCGAATTTGGGTCCTGCTTGGCTGCAGGTGTTGTTGGAAGAATCTCAGCGTCGACAACTAGCCCCCTCCGGACTTTCTGTCTGGATTTACTTCCATAAACTTTCCCAGTTTGGATATGACCGCAAAGTAACGGAAAATTGAAGACAGAATGCATAGCTGTCAGAAAAAAAAAACAAGTGCGGCAAACGAATGCCAAAATCAAGCAATTACAACAATTTGAATATTCAGTGAGTGTTTTAACGATGGATGGAAAGTGTGACACCAAAATCTGAAGGTGCATTGGAATAGCGAAAATTGCCTTCCGAAAGCTAAGCAAAGTATCAAGAAACAGGAAAATCTCACTAGAAACAAAGAAAAGATTACTTAAGTGTTATGAAATATCTGTCTGGTATGGTAGTGAAAACTGGACAATCTTGTCCCAGATGAAGAAATGTGATGTACAGAAGGATGTTGAGAAAACTAAACTGAATAGAACTGAACACATGAGCACTGACGAAATTTTAGAGCAAAAAAGATGAATTTTAGTAAAAATAGCACAAATGGAACGAGAAGATAAAATGAAACGAGTGAAATGGGAAGAAAAATCACACGGATGGAATGAGAAGAAAATGGCACAAGAAGAATAAAAAGAAAAAATTACACAAGTTGAAAGAGAAGAAAAATAGCATAGGTGGAATGAGAAGAAAAAATTACATAAATGGAATGGGAACTAAAAATAACACAGGATGAATGAGAAAAAATGGCACAAATAGAAAAAGAAGAAAAAATGGTACACGTGGAATGAGAAGAAAAATGGCACAAGTGGAACGAAAAAAAAAGGGCACAAGTGAAATGAGAAAAAAAATGCTACAATTAATTTTATTTGCTATTTCATCATAGTTATACACCAAAATGCTGACCCCCAAGACTTAGCTGCCCAGGTGGACCGCCACTCCCGCACCCTTCCTAAAATGTATCAGCAACACTATTTGGCTTCCTTATCAAAAATTTACAAGCATATATCTTTATTTTATGATCCGTGCCCCTGGCAAACTTATATGACCATGGCTCTTCCCAACTTCCGGTCCCTTGTAACTCTAAGCAACGTTTCATTCTCTGTATCCTCTCAACCATCCAAAAAAACTCCTAGGTGCACCTATTGTACATGGGTGTGACTAGAGTAAAATAGCCTGAATAAGCCTATCACCTTTCAGGTTAGTTTTTTTAAATCAGACTTTACCTTCTCCGAGATCGATTGCCGCCCAGCAATGTCCTGTTATTTAATATGAGAGGAAATGAAGCCACGCCTTTTGTTTTAAGAAAGGTATTTGTGCGTTGTGGTGCATTGGATATCGGCTCGGAACGAGAAATCGGGGAGCCGAGTTCGAATTCCACCCGAATTCATTGCATTCACTTACGGGCAAATACCCTTGGAAAAGGTATTAATCCGCCCATTCCTTCCAGTTATGGGTTAAATAACAAGACAGATTGGGTTCTATAGACTTGGTCGGCAACCAGTCTACCGCAGAAAGCAATGGCAACCTACTGCGGGATAATCTGCCCAGTCAGTCATGTCTCTTTCGAGATATGATCGCCCAAGCGTGTATCACGTATGGCACTTAACTGACTGATTTGCGCGAAAGTCAATGGAACAAACTCTACCGGACCGAGTTAGAATATATCCTGACATTATTTTCTGACTGGGTATTTTATCCCCTACTTCCATACCCGTCTAAAAGAAGCAAACACCAAAACACAGAGGAGAACAAAGTATCTGGTATCAGAGCAAATCTTTAAATCAAATACTAAAACAATGTCATGTAGTCTGTTGTACTGCTTTCAATAATAACATTTTCAAGAGATAGATAGATAGATAGATAGATAGATAGATAGATAGATAGATAGATAGATAGATGTGAATAGACTGAAATAGATAGATAGATAGATAGATAGATAGATAGATAGATAGATAGATATTTTCATTTTGTGCGCATTGTGTTAGTGTCGACTGTAGAGAGTGTTCCAGATATTTCAAAATTTTCCTTCTTCTCAACAGGGCCAGAAATTTATCGCATGAGTAAATTCTTAACTAAAGTTGTTAGAATGAATGCCTCTAAATATTATTTTCATTTTCATAAAATGTTATCAATTGGTGTGATTTTGTTTGTACGCAATGTTTTTGTGTGTTCATCTTGTGTTAGAAATTATTATTTTAAATTGTCTTTCTTTAATTTATACAAACTGTGGTTCATACACGGCGCCGAAGTTGGGATGGGGTACTAAGACCCTCATACACACCCTTTTTCATAAGTGAAAAACTAAAGAAGACTAATTTGTTCTATTGAACTGGGTTGTGTCATTTGTCTAAAATAATTACTGCAATTAGTTTTTAAAATAAATAAAAAATTCAATTTTTCTCCTATACATTAGCTTGTAAAATATTTGTAAAAGTCTTATATGCGAAAAAATCTCTTTTAGTCTCATTATTCACTTACGCGCAAATACCCTTGGGAAAGGTATTAATCCGTCTCTTCCTTCCAGTTATGGGTTAAATAACAAGACAGATTGGGTTCTATAGACTTGGTCGGCAACCAGTCTACCGCAGAAAGCAATGGCAAACTACTGCGGGATAATCTTCTGCCCAGTCAGTCATGTCTCTTTCGAGACATGATCGCCCAAGCGTGTATCACGAATGGCACTTAACTGACTTAACTGACTGGAAGTAATTACATACGCAAGGCAAAAAAAATGTTCATTTAAAATAAAATTTTAAAAATGCTTACATTGATTAGGATAATACACGTAAAAATGTGTCAGTTTTATAAGAATCTATTAAAAAAAATATAGTCAGGAATTTTAAAATCTTTATAATGCTTTCAAAACCAAATTGCTCTCATTTAACCACTATAGAGAAACTTTCCTGCCCGCAGTCAGCATGGCTGATGCTAATCTAGAGAACAAGACATATTGGTCTCACTTTTTTTAACCGACTTGAAGTGGAACGACTACATCGAATCCATAGCTTCATCAACTGTTAGCAAAAATGAGTCATTGTTCCGGGTCAGAAAATTTTTTTTTTGTTTTTTGTTGTTTGTTTTTTTTTGTTTTTTTTTTCTCACCAGAATCCATCTTGCACATTTATAAATCTACCATTAATCCGCGCATTAAATATTCTTGCCATATCTGGTGCTCCTGCTATTCATCTCGAGTTTTTCGATAAAATCCAAAAAAGAAAATACAATGTAACTGGTTCTGACTTGGACTCTCGATTGCAGTCACTTTCTCACCAACTTGATGTGGCTTCCCGCTGTCTTTTCTACAAATATTTTCATGGCAACTACACTGATGAGCTATTTTCCCTGGCGCCTTGACCGCATTATTTACTAGATTGGCATACAGATACCTTTTACCGTTGAAATAGTTAAATTTAACTGTTACTTCTACTCCCACAGTTTCTTTTCTCACACTTTCTGCCTGTGTAACTCCCTGCCGCTTACTTTTTTCCCCTATAGCTACTATCTCCAAAAATTGCATTGTCACTTGCCATTTTCTATTTTTTTCCTATTCATCATTTATTCTTTCGTCAATACCTCCTTTACCCAGTCTTTTCTCTCAATGTAACCTCCTGCGGACGAGTGGCAGTCTTGCCTTGCTTGAAGTGAAATTATTCAAAAAAAAATTTATTTAGCACTCACAACGCACGTTTAAGATTTTATTTAAGCCCCCACACACTACGTTTTATTTCTTAATGCTCTGCTTGAGATTACACACCTTATTATATACACCCTTGTTATATACCTTCAGTGTATACGACCTGGTTAAAAAAAAAAAAAAAAAAAAGGAAGAAAAAAAATGTGAAAATCGTAGCAAAGTTTTCTTCTTTTGGGATATTTTTTGTAGCTATCGGCTTCAAAAAATATGTAAAGAATCCTAGGAAACAAATTCGCTGGCGCTCACTAACTCTGATAAGTTACTTCTCTGAATACCCCTCCAGTAACCTTTCCTGTCTCCTACTGTCAGTCAATCTACGTATTTATCTGTTCATTGCCACACGGACGACTGTCAGTCATGAGATACTCGTATCCCAGAGACGGTAATGGTAACGCGAGTGCTAACAATAGTAGCAGATCTACACGTGTACTAGTCTTGAGATCCACCACACTCACATACGTACCGCAACTAAAAAAGCGCCTATAGGCATATTAATCATAAGGGCTGGAGGCGAGGAGAATTACTACTTAGAAACCTTTATACCAGACATTTATATATGCCTCTAAATGATTATGGTACGTTTTGTTGAAAAAATTGCTATACGATCAATTCAATCGTTTACACGACAAGATAAAGAAAGGATTTATTCTCCAATATGAATGACTACTGCTAGGGGCCAACAAGTAAATATTGAAGCACTGAATTATAAATCCTTTTCAAATTCTGCAATTTTCTGTGATGTTTTAAAAACTGTGAGTGCCATTATTATTTTACTGTTATTATTTATTCACTTATTTATTTATTCACTTATTTATTATTAATGTATATACAGCTTTGTTTTTGTTTTTCCGTTGACAAGGGTGTATGGCAGTTTCTCTATCTCTCCCTAACTCACTTACCTATGTCAGACAATATATGTCCTTTTTAAGCAGATAGTTCCCTCAGCCACATTCTTTTTTTTTTCTTTTTTTTTTTTTTGACTAGTTCCTTTTATAATTACATTTCTTTCCAGCTAATGGTTGTACGGTAAAGTTTAGGACCTTGTTAAAACACCTATAATAAAACTAAAAATACTAGTAAGTAAAAAAATTAATAATGGTTGGTTAACGGGGCTTTGCTTAGTTTGATAAAATAACGTCAAAAATCACTAATTAATACTTATCTTCGTTAAAAAGTGAAAATATTAATTTTGCACGGAAAGACATGGAAGAAAACAAAACCAGCTATCATTTTGTTTACTTGGTTTACATTGCACATGTTAGGCCTACTCTGACATCTGGTTGTTGTTATAAAAACCGTAAACGCATTCGGGTCCTGGTTTTGTCATCATAATATGGTTGAACTTTTACTTTTTCTTTAACTATGAATCATTGACTGGCACGCACTGTTTGAAGATTTTTTTTTTTTTTTACTCTTACCGAATTACAAGTACATTTCAGTTTCGAATTGACAGGCCGTATCTATTTAATTTTTTTTTTTTTTTTTTTTTTTTTTTTTGAGAAAAATCCATCAGGAGTAATCCATCCCTATTTGAACCAGCTCTTTTGTTATATATTCAGGAAGCTCCTTTCCGACACTTATAATCGATGAATATCGTTGGATAAAACGTTTCATTATCTTTATACATATTCACAGATTTTCCAACCATACTGTCTATTTGAAACACGAGTTTAAATATTTTTTGAATTTTTAATTCTTTTTCCTTACGAAAATATTAATTTTATCGTAATTCAATTTCCTTTCAGTCTCGGTTCTCCCCCCTCTCTCTCTCTCTCTCACTCTCTCTCTCTCTCTCTCTCTCTCTCTCTGTGTGCGTCCCACTCTAAAAATATGTGCGTCTTATATCAGTATGTGTTTGCCACACAAGCTTCCCAACAGTAAAAATGAAACACATGGGCCTTTTTTTGTTAATTGAAGATGGCAATCAATTAAGTATACCAATCCGCTATAACGTAACTCAAAGCTGTATGGCAGGTCATACAAAAGCTCTCCCCGGTCAGTTGCCACATATATTCTGACCCTACCCATCTTATTGCAATGGCGAGGTGTTGCTCGAAAGACAAATCACATATTTTTATTTTTTTGTTTTTATTTTTTTTAGATTACATCAGAGACAAAAGTAACCGACAATATCAAATTATTCAAATTTATACTAACCGCATTTCATGATATATGAGAACGGTCTCTCACATATGCATTTTAATATAAAAATATACGCCGAAATTTCTGGAGTGCATAATGGGGAAAGAGTGCTTAGAAAATCTGATACTCACAGGACATATTTAAGGTAAGAGGGCCAGAGGAAAACAATGCACAACCTACCTGGTGAGCTGGAGCAAATGGATGGCATTAAGGTTTGAGGAGATGACAAAAAGACAAAAAATATTTAGAGCTACACAGGACAGGAAATTGTATGGTGGTATGATTGCAAACGTCCTGAAGGGACACGGCACATAACAGAAGAAGAAATAACTCAAATGTGCATATAGGACCCTAATTATATTTTAATAGCTCTTTTTACTTACTTTCTTTTTTGTGGAAATGAGTCTTACATGCTACAGTCTTACTTCTTTGATTCGTCACATCTCATAATCAGATATATATATTTTTTTAAATAGCTGTTATTTGATGGTTGAACGTCTACGATGGCAGTCAAAAGTTTTTGCAACTTTCCGCATCAGCCGACAGCAGCAGAGTGTTTTGGTGATACGGTCTTGCTCATTTCATATATGTAGTTTCTTATATTTACCCATTCAAGATTTTTTTTTAATCATATCACCCCAAGCAAGACGATAACGCCACTGATGATAGTAAGCATATATATTTTTTTGAGGTTTTAGATATTTTTGTTTCTTTTTTACTTTTTTTATTGAATGAAACAATTTTTTTTTATTTTAGATTTAGATACGGTCTTGCTCATTTCTTATATCTATTTTTGTTTGTATAACCCGGATATAAGATACCCTGATATAAGAGAGATTTTCTCTGGTCTCAAATTAGAGGCTGTGGTAATGTATATAAAAATACCAAATTCGGATAAAATAGATACCCGGATATAAGAGAACCTTTATCCGGTCCCGACAACTCTCTTATATCAGGGTTACACTGTATATTTATCCATTCAAGATAGTAAGCATACATATTTTTTGAGGTTTTAGATTTTTATGTTTTGTTTTTTTTTCTTCTATTGAATAAAACAACAAAAACCTTTTAGGGATTCATTAATGATTGTCTTATTTCCTGCTTTAAGCTTTGGTTTACTTTTCATAACACACACATAGTGTTGTCCAAAAGTAGGTGGATAGTAAATGATAATATTTATTTTGAGACTGTATATACAATCATATTTACTAATAAAATTATTTCAATGACAATTAAATTTTATTATGTACAATAATACAAAATTTTATCAACGCAAAATTGTTTTCCCTCACAATTTACACAACTTTGAAGTCTACCCCTCACTCTTCGACAAACATTTTTACATAAGATTCTTTGTGTATTATTTTCTTAAAATGTATCCCTTATGCAATATTTCAAATCACTAACACTTTTTAGTTTTCGACTATAAACTTTGTCCTTGAGTACTCCTCAAGAGAAGAAATCTGGTTGGGTCAAGTCAGGTGAACGTGCCGGTTAATTGGACCTCTTTGGCCAATCCATTTATCAGGAAATGTTTCATCAAGATACTGACGGACTGCTCTTGAGTTATGTAGAAGGTCCCCATCTTATTAGGAACAATGGACGCCATTGTAACAATACAACCGATACACAAACTTATTTCACCTACTTTTGGACCAACCTGTACGTGGAATGAGATTGCAAGACTGTTTACATAGGCGTATTTTAGGTGTTCTCTGTAATTCGGCATTTTCTATGGTCCGGCAGTGGCCTGGTCCCAAGGCTACTAGATTAAAGAAGTCGAACCGAATACGTTTCTGTGTTTGTGTACGAATTAATTCAATGGCTTGAAGTAATGCCCATAAGTGAATGACCACGACTTGTCAATGACAATGTTTTAAAATACAAATTTAAAGGGGATCACAATCATCAGTACTCGTCAACTTTTAAAACGAGTAAGGATCATCGAAAGATTTCACATGTAGAGCATTTTTAATGCTAACTCCCTTCAGGGCATTAGGTGATCGTAGCTCTCTGGGATTGTCTTTCCTTCTTAGGAAAGACAGCGGTGTGCTTATCCGTTGTCTTCTGCACGGTTTTGATTTCAGAATAGTTCTTATCGAATGGCGACTACTACAAGGGCCTAGTCTATAGCTGTGGAGGTAGAAAATGAATGTCTTTTTCAAGATGATTGGTGCGAAAGTAAATGCAACAGACTAGACATGAATTTTGACCCTTCTTGATGGTTGCACTTTCCACGCTAATAACTGTCATAGTAACCTTATATCCACTGTACGGTATTTTATAAGCTTTTTAAAATAAACACGCACACAGATTTTTGGTTTTAAAGTGAAAATACTTTATCTGAGAAACCCATATTACTTAACATTTATAAACCAACCGATGAACCCCACCTGGGCGTGGTGTAATGATTAACAAGTTGGTCTCGTTAGAACAATTACGACTGAGTAGTGAGTTCGATCCTCACTGGGTATCCCATACTTTCGGTGTGCCATATCTAATCTAAACATAGATAATCACTATAAACCAACCAATACGATTTAACTCCGCTCAAAATTTATGACTAAATTGTGCTTAGTAACTATCATTTTAGCTTACTGCAGTTTCAATATGTATTGATTTTTATTTACTTATTCCGTGGTAACATAATAATTAAATGTTTTTGTGCCCCACCCTTCTTTGTTTGGACACCAACATAATAAAGATTTTTTTTCTGTTTTGTTTTTTCTTTCTTGTCTTTTCTGTTTTTCCTTCCTTTCTCTTTCTCTCTCTCTTTCTTTCTCTCTCTTTCTTTCTTTCTCTCTCTCTCTCTCTCTCTCTTTCTCTTTCTTTCTTTCTCTCTCTCTTTCTCTCTCTCTCCTTTTTCTTTTCTTTTTTTCTTATCTTTTTCTTTCTTTTGCTTAGCTTCTTGCGCTTTGTGCTTCCAGCTGTGTATATTCACAGACACATTCGTTAAATTCAATATCAAATATTATGTTTGTTTGTTTTATGTTTTTTTTTGTTTTGTTTTTTTTCACGTATGCAAAGTCTCTCAAAAATGTTAATACGTCTACATAACATCTATCGTTATTAAATGAAAGTTCATTAAACATTTTCAAAATCAAGAATGACTCATATCCTAGACATCAACTAACCCATTGTATGTCAATGGGATACAATTCTCTTCCTCAGTATCCAAATATTGGGTCGTAAAACATTTCTCTGTTACTAAAAGAGTTCGCGACATAAAGATAGGCAAATTGTCCCTCTCTGTGTAAAGAACTCTTCTGAAAAAATGCGTAAATATATTCAATTCAGTTAAATGTCGTACGTGATACATGCTTAGGCGATCAGTCTTCTTCATCATTCTTCATATTTTCACCATTATCGGAAGAAATTTATTCTCCTCTATTTCTTGACAATCCAAATCATTTTCAGGTGATTCTACCGTTGAATTCTTTTGTCTTCATTTATCCATTCTGTTAAGTTATCCGAAGTAAGAGTAAGAATCTGCAATCCTTCTTTGTTAATTTGCAAATACAAAGAATTAAGAGCTTTTCAATAATCTCTCATTTCTGACGAAACGTTACTTTTTCTTTTGTGCAAGACATTATGGGTTGATAAATTTCAATTTACTAACAATTATCTGCAAAGAAAATAAAAATATTAGAATATAGAATATTCCAACAATATTTACATGGCAATACTGAAAAGTCTAGATATATAAAAATAAACGATAAAGATTTAACTTTACACGCTACCAGCCATAATTATTAGGCCACCCCAGTGTTTTAAAAAATAATATATTCATACTATTTTTTAGTATTTATTACCAAGTGAATAATTGTAAATGAAAATAGAATGATTATTTTGTTAATACTGCACAATAACATGTGCATCAAATGAATTTATAATATTTAATAATCACCTATATTGCAGTTTCACCAATGAAAAAATGAAGAAAATTTAGGGTGATTCGGACGAGTTCATCTTTGCTTCCTTGCCTTGTAAAATTTTGCAAAGTAATAATAACAAAAACAATTCTATTTTCATTTAGAATTATCCACTTGGCAATAAATACTAAAAATAGTATGAAATAAAGCATTTCTTAAAAAAAACACTGAGATAACCTAATAATTATGGCCTTTAGTATGTATGTATATATATATATATATATATATATATATATATATATATGGAGAATGCTATATACGTGACTCTTCAGAAATGAATTGAGTTCTTTCGGTGACTGGCGTGTATATACACAGCTTATATACAACACGTTAAAATTTCCCATCTCTGATTCCATGCGTCGATGGCTTAGGAAGTAGCGACTCTGACTGACACCAAATTGGTCGAGTTTCGATCCTCAGCCAAAAGCAAGTGGATGCGTCTAGCCACACTGATGAACTGTGATACAGCGAAACAGGCTTGTATGTGGATGACTAACATACACACACACATATATAATCATCCGCAGACGGATCTGTTCCGCTGCATCACAGCTCATCAGTACGGTTAGACATCGGATTGCTTTTAACCCGGGATTGAAACCCGACCGAACTGGTGTCAGTCGGCGAATCTACCTCTGAGCGCTCGGTAGAAGGAGGCAGATGTATCGTACGCGATTTAATAACCAGTTATTCGGCAGAGTTAAATTAGATGAGTAAACAGTTGTATTAAAAAACGGTCAAATCACATTCAAAGAAAAAACATAAACGATTATATAAAAGCTCTGCATGTTCATTCTTTATCGTTTATGTTTTTTCTTTGAATGTGATTTGACCGTTTTTTAATACAACTGTTTACTCATCTAATTTAACTCTGCCGAATAACTGGTTATTAAATGGCGTACGATACATCTGCCTCCTTCTACCGAGCGCTCAGAGGTAGATTCGCCGACTGACACCAGTTCGGTCGGGTTTCAATCCCGGGTTAAAAGCAATCCGATGTCTAACCGTACTGATGAGCTGTGATACAGCGGAACAGATCCGTCTGCGGATGATTATATATTGCAGAAGATATTTGAGAACAGATCTTTTGTAGGTCATAAATGGAAGACCACCATATGTTACGCAGTATGCCCCATTGTTTTAACATTTGTCTTTCTTCTTTCAAGCGTATCGTCATTATTAACGTACTACTAATTTTATACAGGAAATAAAAAAGCACGCTTTGCTCTTTACCCTAGCGACCAGCTACAGCAACTCTGTGACAGCCAGCTTCTTGAACGTTGCCAGCTGAACAAAAGGAACTGAAAGTGGTCCGATGTGAAAATCACAGAGGTAACCACGTTGTGGCACACTATGTTCACATCGTCTTTCATATTCCCAGGATTTTCTGAGTAATGATGACCATGTCACATTTGCAGGGTTTCGGTGCTGGATAACATAAGCTTGTCAGGACTCGGATTGAAGCGGGTTTTTTTTTAATCATTTCACCCCAAGCAAGGCGGAAGTGCCACTGATGCGCAGGGGGCTACATAAGTGTAAAAAGATTAATTAGAAGAGAGTGAAGAGGAATACGAAGCAGTTAGAAAGAAGCAGAATGCAGGTGTGATGACAATTTCAAGGGTGGAGAGGACGGAAAGGATTTACGGTGTGGGGAAAGAGCTAGAGTTAAGTGGTTAATAGATGAGTATTGACATTGCATTTAAATTTCTGGAGGTTGTAACCGTCAGGAAAGCAAGAATATAGGAGCGAGTTCCACAGGCGGGAAGTGCGAGAGAAGAAGCTGCAGGAGTAGAATTGTCGTCTGCAATTGGCTAACCTAACTGAGAATGGGTGGGACCCAGTTGCCAATCTGGTTGCACGAGTAAACACCTGCTTAGGAGGCACCAGTGACTTAAGTTCGTCCGACAAGAATCTGATCCCTCCCCAACGAGCTCATGTGATCAAAGTGTTTTGGTCACAAAATTTCCCAATGAAATCACGCTCCATAATGTGGCCTCCTAGTTCTTGTATATCTTAAGTATATCTGTGGCGTTTCAAGAGGGAGAACAACCAGCAGCCGTACAATACCAAAGAGGCGCTGAAATCCACTTCTGTTAACCTAATGTCACAACGAATACCACTTTTTCAGGCCATGCAATTGCAAATGCGGCAGTATCAAGTCCGTCTTCGAAGTCGAGAAATGTTTTAGAAGGGTGCCTATTTCTGTTCGAAATTAAACAGGTGTACAATTTTTTTTAATCTACTGACGTCTTTATCTTTGTTTTTACTTATATGTTAATTTGTTCTCAATTGACTGGAGCAATCTGTATAATTAGAAAAAGTTTGTTTATAAACAACCGAATAAATTTGGTATGGAAGTGGGAAAGATTTAAAATAAAAGAATCGTTTTTCATGGTGAAGAGGGCTTTTACTTTTTTCTGTTATGTGGACTTATGGTAACAATTACCGCTTATGCCCTTTCTGTATAAGACTTTATCTTTTATTGTAAATCCTCGGACAAGAAATATATTTTTGTGATTTGAAAACAATTTTACTGCAAATATACAAATATATTTTCTACTTATCATAGTCTCTTTTTTTTTTTTTTCATTGAAAACTTGCGAAGAAAAAGTGAAATTTATTTAGTTTTTCTTTTCAGCAACTGATTGAGATATTTTAGTGTGCGTGCGTGTGTTGTTATTCTGTGGGTAGCGTAATGATTACTGGTAAAGAAATTGGATTCTCCGAGCCGAGTTCAAGTTCCCGTCGATTGTTTCGTTCACTTCGTATTATTGCCCTTGGCGAAGGCATGATTTCATCTTCTTACAGCTGCGTGTTAAATAGCAGGAATGACTAAGCTCTTTTGCTTTGAGTAACTGCATGGGAAACGCAGAATTCAAATCTAAAGAGGAATTATAGAAGATTTCATGGTAGATCATGCGCCATTTTATCCAGTTGTTGGTTCTTCCTAACCCTACAACTTTGTATGTATAGTTCCGTGGTTTATTTCTAAAACCATACTACTGGGTGATCATACATCGAAGTCGACGGGCGTAATCATCATAGAACGTCCCGTTTCTGACCATGAGACCCTGGTTTCATCGTTGAATTGTCGCGATGGTGGTTTATTGGTGTTATCGGTCTGATGGAAGCAATCTCAGCGTGTGGCACTTTGGAAAATGTTTGAAAACCATACTCAGTTTGAACTAACCCTTGTGAGTAAAACTGGGTGGACGGAACCCTTGACCAAAGATTTCAGTGTGCTGGTCTTGTTCAAACTGATGATCACGCTAGATAATGCACACTCTCCCAGAAATTGTAACTAAGGTCCGATCAGTATAGTTGCAATATAAACCACAAGAGGGCTACACAGCGTTGAACAAACATAAATGTACCTGAGCAGGCGTCTTCAACTGGAACTAGCTAGCTGCCCTAGTAGACGGACATTCTCTGATACGAGTGGTAGCACTATTTTGATTTAGATCTTTTTAGATATTAATAATGAATATACATTTTTGTTGCCGGTAGCAAAACTCTGAGTTTCGTACACAACGGAATCTTCAGGTTCTGATTGAAAACTGACCTGAAAATTGTGTTGAGCATGAAACTTAGCGTTGTGCTACCGGAGAGGAAAATTGTACATTTATTGGTTTAAGTTATAGCTCTGTTATTATACACCGAGAATTTTTTTTAGCACCAGCACTCAATGTTCGATATTATATATAATCATTTCACTTCAAACAAGACGATAAAGATACTAGGACGCAAGCGATTACCGAGTGTTAGATAATATGAGAAAAACTACAATTAAGGAGAAAGGACAATAAAAGAACAAGAATTATGACGACAGAAGATAACGATTGACACTGTCTTTAAATTTTTGGAGATCGAATTTGACTGGGAAGCAAGAATCCGGAAGAGAGTTCCACAAGCGAGAAGTGCGAGAGAAAAGAAACTGTTAACATAGAACTTACGGTTACATCTAACCATTTCACCTGTAAAATGATAAGACCTTGGCGCCAATCTAGTACTGCGCTTAAATTCATAAAGTCTAGACACCAGAGAGAAAACTTAATCAGAACAATAACCATTAAAGTATTCATAGAAAAGACAAAGTAAAGATACATTAAAACAGTAGGAAAGAGACTGACGCCCAGATGCCAGATTAGAACCAATAACATTGCAGATTCGTTTTATCAAGAACTTATAAATATACAGCAGAAGCACTATATGTAGCAGTAATATTCAAAGTAAGGACGAATACAGTCTTATAAATATATAAGATATATTTTGGCGAAAAAATGGCTAGCACGACATAGTGAATCAACTTTCTTAACTGCAGACTTAGCAAGTGATTCAATATAATCTTTCTACGTCATGTCAGCTGAAAACGTTAGTCCAAAAAGGAGCAATTAATCACTTTCCTGGAGGTTAGCATCAACCATGGAAGGCAAAAAGAGTTTTTCAGATGAGTAAAAGAGGCCAGTTTCGTTTTTGTAAATTAACAAGATATTCTTTATCCCACTTAACCACAAATTGTTGGTCATTTTTAAGATCGGTTGCCAATTTGACTTTGTCGAACCGATCAGAGTGATTATTAAAAAAAGTGTAAATAGTTGTGCCATCAGCATAGATACAGAATTCAGAACTGATGTCAGGAAGGTAATTTATGAAATTTATGAAAATTATGAAATTTATGAAAATTACAATTTATGAAATTTATGAAAATTACAAACAACGTAGGTTCAAGGATAGAGCCCTAGGAAGCATGTATACAAAAAAATGTGGCTATTCAAGCAACTTTTATTTCATGATTTCATCATGAAGAACTTGTGAATAAGATCAGTAAACCAAATCCTGTCAAATGCTTTCGAGATATGCAAAACAACAGCCCGGGCTCCATCATTCTTACCTAAATCTTCATAAACTCTTTTCAGCAATAATCAGTAGTTGACCTAGAGAAGCGAAAGAAGATCCTGCGATGTGAGATGCCTAACCAATTCGGGGTTAAATAAGCCTCTAGTAACATGATAGAAACATAGAAAGCGGTTGAAGGCTATTAGGAGGCTAGTAAGAACGATCAAGTGGTTCGCCTGAGTTCTTAAAGACTGGAACTAGAAAGGTGGATTTTCACCGAGAAGAATAGCAAGAAGTAGGTATTTACATTAGAGTTTAGAGAAAACAGAAGATAGTTCAGGAGCACATTTTTAAGGATTATTACGCAGTTACATTAATATCATTCAATAGAGAATCATCTAAGTGAAATGTCAGGCAAAGGTATTACAGATGAGTAAAAAAAAAAGAATTTAAAGAGAATTTACAAGCAGAATATTGCTTTATCAGCAGGATATATCTTATTTTAATTCAACGCACAAATACAAAATTTCTTAGAGGTCATACGATGCCTCATTATATCAACAAAGACTTGGCCTCTTTGAGGTCACGTTTACAATTATTTCGTGCATTCACAAATAGGTGTCTGTTTTTATCGGAATTACCACTCTGGTACACACGGAAAAGGTTACTCTTATAGGCTAGAGTATCTAAACAGGCTAGTGTGAATCAAGAAAAGTGTGGTTTCGCCTGATATTTGAGAGAAGATACAGACGCATCAAATCCGATTTTAACCGAAGAGGAAAACTCTGTGGCAAAATTTTTAATAGGAAGGTTAAGAATATTAATCTAATATATATATATATATATATATATATATATATATATATATATATATATATATATAAGAAAGAGAGAGGGGGAGGGAGAGAGATTGTTACTGTTAACAATACATACCCATGGTTGGCCTCGCTGGAAATGGACTATGCTTGAATACCGCCAACAAGGAATTCGTACTTAACAACAAAGATTGAAAAATAAGTATTTCTTTATTACACATTGCTTCACCTTTGTTTGAAATTTTATGTGAACTGATTTTAATTCTACTTTAAGCTATAGAAATACCCGTGGACATTTCCCAGTTTTCCTATTTTAATTTTCTGATAAATCTTACCTTTTAATTTTATGACTAAATAAGGTCATGACGAATTCTACGACAATAAAAACAGAAATTCCCTGATTGCATCGTTAATTATTTGAGCTTAAAATCTTTAACGAAATATTGCAATAACAATCTGAAATATGAATGCTCATTGTTATTTTAAGAAGTAAGGGGCTACAAATAACAAAAACTGAAATTGATAATTTTTTTCCATTTCATAAAAACAGACGTTTAAAACTTCTAAATTCACTTTTTTTTCTTTCATTTTCTCCCGGGAACCCAGTATTATCAATAAGATGTATTTTCCATCTTTCTGTGATCAAAACTAAATAGTCCATTATTTATGAGGCATTGACAACAGACGTTAAATAATTCTATCTTCCTTATTCTTTTTTCTTATCTTTTTTTTTTTCATTTTCTTTTTCTCACTGAACATAATTTAATTCTTAAGTTAACTGTTGAATAAGTTCATGTCCAGTTCAACAGCAATAAAATATCCGTAGAAATTTCTCTATCGCATCTTTGAATATTTGAGCTTAACAACTTTAACAAAATATTGCAATAACAATCATAAATATGAATGCTGTTTGTTATTTTAAGAAGTAAGGGAGTACAAATGAAAAAGATCTGAAATTGACAACTTTTACCATTTTACTGAAACAGATGTTAAACACTTCAATCTTCCTTCCGTCCTTTCTTTCTTTCTTTCTTTCTTCATTTCTCACTGAAACAAAGTAGCATCTCTGGTATATCTTTTCCGTATTTCCACGCGATCAAAACGAAATAGTCCATTATTTATAAGGTATTGACAGGTATTAGGTCGTGCTAAAGTAGGAATAAGCAGAATTATAATAAGATAATTAAGATATAGTTATGCATTACTTGTATTCAGAATTTAGCTGAGAATAATGATATATACGGGGATAATGAGCAATCATTTATTCGGTTTTCTCTTTCAATTGGCAAGAGGAAAACGTTTTCAAGCGAGTTACAACAAACAAAAACAAAGCAAGCAATGAACTGGTTGAAAACTAATTGTTTCGTTAATGAGCGTATATTTTGCTTATTATACACGAGCAGTATAGCCCGGGGTTGCTCGGGTATAATGAAAGCTTTAAAACTAATCCATGATCCTGGAGCTCAAACTCTTTGGACGTTGACACGAAAGCAATAGTTGTTTCCAGTTAAAGCGAAACCGTAGATTGAAAGAAAAATGAAGTCAAATTTTGATTTCCTGGTATCGATACCAAATAAGTTTTTTTGAAGGCTAAATAAGTCCTCTGAGTAAATGGTATCATGGCTGAGACTAAGAACTACAATTATACCTACTTAGAGCCAAATCCGAAGCAAAAACTAAAATAAAAGGGTTGAAAAAAATACAGACATACAGGCATAGATAAACACACACAAATACCTTGCCTTTTATATATATATATATATATATATATATATATATATATTATCGATTTTCTGCACTATTGTATAAACTGCAACCTTGAAACTTCTGAATATCGTTTCTTGTGTCTTTGTCTATGAGTGTATCAAATTTGATTAAAATCAGACCAGTCCTTCTATAATCCCGATTTTTTCCATTATCGATTTTCGATATTTATCGGGGGTACCTCGACACAAAACCTAGCTAAGAACACTCGCAGACGCTTATAGTACAACTGTGTAAATTTTCAAGAAAATCGGTTCAGCCGTTTCGGAGTCTATAGGTAACGGACAGACACATACACACACACATACACACACACGCACAGACAAAGTTCCATTTATAAATAAGTTTAGATCTATATTTTACTTTAATGCCTTTTCTGGATATCCGAGTTTCAATAATTTCCCTTTAGTAACTCCACTCTCCAGGGTTTTTGTTCATCGCTGCTGTAGCAAAGTATTGAACTCACAACTCTTTGGGTCATGTCATTAGGTCAAGTCAATGATTTTATCCACTGGGTCATGCACTCTTGGGAACAGGAGACGCAGAACTAGAACAATCTATAGCCGGTTGACGAAATAAAAAATTCGGTTCGAAGTTCTAGTCCCTTGAAGGTCGAAGCGTACAACAGCCGAAACGTCGTGAATATGACAACAAAAATGAGGACAACAATGTAAATAACGTAAATATTAATTTCTTTCATAACTTCCGACAATAATGAATTATATCAAATGTGCTGTATTCATTATCAGTCGGAATACTAACTAATATTACGGTTCTTTGTTACGTACATTCTTCCACCTGGATCTACCTACTCGTTTTTTTTATTTTTATGCAAATACTAATTGATACCAATTTCTTAGGCTCATTCTTTATACAAGGTGATTAAAAAAAAATGCTGACACTTTTATGAGAGTCTGTTTATGTAATGAAGGTACTCCCACCGACGTGTTTATATATTTAATTCTCTGTGGAATATTCGTGGAATGTGTTGACAGGGATGGAGATCAGGTGCAGACTATTTGAAATCATAATATTAAGTTCTGCAATTCTAATGAAGTTACCCTCAGAGAGGTCTTAACAGATTTTTTTAAATCACTCTCTATAAACTTTTAAATACTGATGCAAACGAATTAAAATTACCTCTCCTCATGAGTTTTTTTTCGAGAGAAAAAATAGATCAAATGCTCATGCATAACAAATCCAACACATATACATACACAAACACACACACACAGACACACACACACACACACATATGTGTGTGTGTGTGTGTGTCAAAACGCCTGTGTGCGTTTTAATAGTCTCTTTCATTACTGTGCGTCTGTTTCATTGCTGTGTGTCTGTGTACATGTTTCATAAATGTGTGTGCCTATTTTATTACTGTGCGTGTGTGTGTTTTTCAATGCTCTGCGTGACTGGGTGTGTCTGTTTCAAGACTTTCTGTTAGTGCGCGTGTCTGTTTCATTAAACACTGCGTGTGTGTGCCTGTTTCATTACTGTGCGTGGGCGTGGGTGCCAGTTTCATCAATGCGTGTGTACATGTGTGTCTACTTCATGACTGCGTGCATACCTGTTTCATTACTGTGTGTACACATGCGTCTGTTTCAATGTTCTGTGTGTGGGCGTGTGTCTGTCAATCCTCTGCGTATGTGCGCGTCTGTTTCAATACTCCGTGTTTCTGGGCGTCTGTTTCAATACTTTCTGTTAATGTGGGTTTCTGTTTGATTACTTTCTATATATATGTGTGTGTCTGTTTCATCACTCTGTGTGTGTTTTACATTAGTTTTATTTCAAAATATTGTTTATAAAATACATGTAAAATGCTATGGATATCTGCAGAGAAGGCATCTATGCCATCTATCATGTGTCTTCAACAAAAAAGACAAAAAATAAAAATAAATACACGACTGGTTGATATTTTGTGAAATAGTGATTCTATTAAATAAAATCTACTTCGCTGCCGTTTAAAAGCAACATACTTTCTATATTCTGCGTAAAGAATAATCCAAATTACAATATTTTGCGTAAATTGATACATTTTGCGTAAAGAATAATCCAAATTACAATATTTTGCGTAAATTTATACATTTTGCGTAAAGAATAAGCCAAATTACAATATTTTGCGTAAAGAATAATCCAAATTACTATATTTTGCGTAAATTGATACATTTTGCGTAAAGAATAATCCAAATTACAATATTTTGCGTAAATTTATACATTTTGCGTAAAGAATAAGCCAAATTACAATATTTTGCGTAAATTTCTATATTTTGGGTTTGGGTAAAGAATAATCCAAATTACTATATTTTGCGTAAATTTCTATATTTTGGGTAAAGAATAATCCAAATTACAATATTTTACGAAAATTTATATATTTTGGGTAAAGAATAATCCAAATTACAATATTTTACGAAAATTTATATATTTTGCGTAAAGAATAATCCAAATTACTATATTTTGCGTAAATTGATACATTTTGCGTAAAGAATAATCCAAATTACAATATTTTGCGTAAATTTCTATATTTTGGGTTTGGGTAAAGAATAATCCAAATTACTATATTTTGCGTAAATTTCTATATTTTGGGTAAAGAATAATCCAAATTACAATATTTTACGAAAATTTATATATTTTGGGTAAAGAATAATCCAAATTACAATATTTTACGAAAATTTATATATTTTGCGTAAAGAATAATCCAAATTACAATATTTTGCGTAAATTGATACATTTTGCGTAAAGAATAATCCAAATTACAATATTTTGCGTAAATTTCTATATTTTGGGTTTGGGTAAAGAATAATCCAAATTACTATATTTTGCGTAAATTTCTATATTTTGGGTAAAGAATAATCCAAATTACAATATTTTACGAAAATTTATATATTTTGGGTAAAGAATAATCCAAATTACAATATTTTACGAAAATTTATATATTTTGCGTAAAGAATAATCCAAATTACTATATTTTGCGTAAATTGATACATTTTGCGTAAAGAATAATCCAAATTACTATATTTTGCGTAAATTTCTATATTTTGGGTAAAGTATAATCCAAATTACAATATTTTACGTAAATTTATATATTTTGCGTAAAGAATAATCCAAATTACTATATTTTGCGTAAATTTCTATATTTTGGGTAAAGAATAATCCAAATTACAATACTTTACGTAAATTTCTATATTTTGGGTAAAGAATAATCCAAATTACTGTATTTTGCGTAAATTTCTATATTTTGCGTAAAGAATAATCCAACTTACTCACCGCCTGAAGAGGGGCGATTTAGCACTATGTTTGTGACTCTACACGAATAGGTTAAAAAGCGTGGAGTTTTGAAGATGCCTATCAGCAGGTGCTGCTGTAATGTATATTCACTACGGCCAGATGTCTGCGTCTACTACTGCTCTTATAGTATAAGCTCACTACAGATTTATATAATTAGCCCATGTACAGTTATATCTGTGCGTATTCCTTACATCAGTTTTATTCTAAAAATAATATTCTCTAGAAATAATTACATATATATATGTGTGTGTGTGTTTTTCCATGTGTGTATTACATTAATTTTGTTCTTAAAGTAATAATGTCTAGAAATAATTACATGTATTTCTGTGTTTGTCCATGACTGTGTCTTTATTATACAAATAATATTCTCTAAAACGTTTTAGAGATGAAATATTTTGCTTCAAGTTCTCGGATGAATTTGGTTAAAACGTTTTAAAATTCTAAACTGTACTTCGTTGTTTTTGAAATTTTTTTTTTTTTTTTTTTTTTTTTTTTTACAGCCAATGAATCTTTAGTTTAGTTGTCTTTTGAAAACATTTCTTTAAATCACATGTAACATAATGACGTCATTGATTTTAAATTCGGGTGCTTTAATGAGCCACCATAACTTTTTAAGTATAGGTCAAGGCTTCCATTATCTACATCCTTCTTTCTCATGAATACAAAATTATCTCGTTTTGGAGTAGAGTTGAGTATCTGTATTTTGAAGCGGATCAGTGTCGTTCTTTTGCCTCAAACCAGCGTAGTATTCGTATACTGAGTAAAAAGTATATCGTACACGAACATATATGGAGGAATGGATTTTACCCCAAACAAGACAGTAAAAAAGCTGAGACCCAAAGAGTTACTAGATGTGGAAGAATTAGAAACAGGCAAATTAATGAGCGAGAAGACAAAAGAGTAATCAAGAGGACTGCAGATAGCGATTGGTGAGATGTTGGTTGGTTGGTTGTTTTGTTTTTATGGCATATCAACCTCGGCGGGTCATTTATTGCCAACAAAATTTTATTTCTTTTTTGCTGGTAATACCTTTTTTTTCAACAATTTATTGTTGTTTTTATATAAGTTTTGTGTCTAGTAATACTTTTTTCTTTTCGAGAATCAAGATTCATTGGGATTTGTTTTTAAGAGCAGAGTCCCCAAGTCCTACTCTGTTATTTAACCCATAACTGGAGGGAAGGTACGGGTTAATACTTTTCCCAAAGGTACCAGTGATTATGTGAATGCAGGGTATTCAACTGGAATTCGAACTCGGCTCACCGATTTCTCTTTCCGAGCCGATATCCACTGCACCACAACGCACATCCGTCACGAAACGCTTACAGCACCTGGTATTCCCAAGCGGTCACCCATCTAAGTACTGACCAGGCTCAACGTTGCTTAACTTCGGTGATCGAGCGAGAACCGGTGTATTCAACGTAATATGGCCGCAAGCCCGCTTAGATGTGGCACAAGGCAAAAACTATGGGGTAAATAGTGAAGATCGAAGACACTACACAGTTGTAATAGGTTTTAGCGAGACAAGCTTGCTAAACATTACACCACGTCGAAGTGCCCAACAGATAGCAATTGACATTGCATTTAAAGTTTTGGTTGGTTGGTTGTTTTGTTTTTATGGCATATCATTTATTGCCAACCAAATTTTTATTTATTTATTGCTGGTAATTCCTTTTACTTTCAACAATTTATTGTTGTTTTTATATAAGTTTTGTGTCTAGTAATACTTTTTTTCTTTTCGAGAATCAAGATTCAGTGGAATTTGTTTTTTTAATGGCAGGGTCCCCAAGTCTTACTCTGTTATTTAACCCATAACTGGAGGTAAGCGATAAAGTTTTGAAGTTTTTGATGAAAAGTATGGAGCCGGAAGGGAGTTCTATAAGCGATAAGTGCGAAGAAAATATAATGTCAGCATAGAATTTATGGTTACTTATAGCCAGCTCAACTGATGAGATTTCGATGCCAGTCTAGTCAGCCAGCCAGTTAAATGCCTACGTGATACACGCTTGGGCGATCATGTCTCGAAAGAGACATGACTGACTGGAGAGAATATTTTCCCGCAGTAGGTTGCCATTACTTTCTGCGGTAGATTGGTTGCCAACCAAGGCTATAGAACCCAATCTGTCCTGTTATTTGACCCATAGCTGGAGGGCAGAGACAGATTAATACCTTTTCCAAGGGTATTTGCGCATAAGTGGATGTAACGAATTCAACTGGATTTCTCGTTCCAAGCCGATATCCAACTGCACCCAAAGCACATCTAGACGCCAGTCTAGTCAGTCAGTTAAGTGCCATACGGGATACACGCTTGGGCGATCATGTCTCGAAAGAGACTTTACTGACTGGGCAGATTATCCCGCAGTAGGTTGCCATTGCTTTCTGCGGTAGACTGGCTGCCGACCAAGGCTATAGAATCCAGTCTGTCCTGCTATTTGACCCATAACTGGAAGGAAGAGACGGATTAATACATTTCCCAAGGGTATTTGCACGTAAGTGAATACAATGAATTCAACTGGAATTCGAACTCGGCTCCCCGGTTTCTCGGGGAGCCGAGTACTGGTCTTAAATTTTAAAATTCTAGGAACCATAGCGAAAAGATCATCTGAACAAAGTATTAATAGAAAACATACAGGGAGGTAACCTTACGGCTGTGGGAAAGAAACTGAAGCTGAGCTGCCAGTTCAGGAACGATAATATTGCTGATTCTTTTTTACATTTTATCAAGAATCTCAAGATAAATAGCAGGGGCACCGGGTCATACATGGCAGACTTATTCTAAGGATGGACGAATGATAGCCTTATAGATGTGTATGATAGATTGTGGAGAGAAAAATAACCTCGCACACAGTGAATTTAACAGCTGGCCTAGCAATGGATTTTTTCGAAAGCCCAAATCTGCTCAGTTTCCTTATCCGAAACTTAAACAAATCAATTTCTACAAAATTAATGGATTTATTTTTGTGTGGCCACGCAGTCAAAAGCAGGCAGGTTTGAACCCTACATGTGGGCACCTTTGTCTTTATTAAGATTTCTCAATTGCGCAGGCGTACAGATATAATGCACATTGTATTTCAATTTTAATTTGAGTTTTGTTTAACAGTATATCAACCTCTGTGGGTTATTTAATATCAAAAAGATGGGGTTTTAAGGTTGATTCAGTCAGATTTTAATGAAATTTCTTTGGTTTTATTCTTTTTATTTTAGAAAACTGAAAATGTCTTCTAGTTTTGTATTCAAAAATGTTTTGCTGAGAATATTTTTTCTTAAAAAATGTTATGGCAATAATGTTTTTCTTCAAAAATGCATTGTTGATAATAAGTTCTTTCGAAAATGTATATTTTTCTATAAAGTCTATTTTTATGTATATGTTTCAATAAAATTGTATTTTTATAATTTCTTAGTGTTTTGATTCCAGTTTGGGGGTTAACTATTTGCCTATAGCTAGGATCCTAGCAGGTGCTACCACTCCGGATCAGGCTGGACCTGGGAACAACAGCAATTAAGAGATGGTTCCATGCTCCTCACGACCTCCCAATCAGAGGCCTTGCTGCTGGATGCAGTTTACCGTCATGCCCAGGACCGCACATTGTATAAAACAGAAACTAAGTATCTATCTCAAACAGTAGGTATCCACTAAATGTAACATTTCAAGTAATAATTATGTTCATTTGAGGAAATATCTTAGTCTCTTTTCTCTTTTCAGTTTCCTGAAATAATATAAATCCTGCTTCATGCTTAATAGAGTTGCCTTAAAAATGTAAGCCTCTCTTCCTACTTGATAGAGTCACCAGAAAACATGTAAGCTTTGCTTCATACTTAAGAGTTTCCTTACAAAACGTAAGCTTTGTTTCATGCTTAATAGATTTGCCTTAAAAATGTAAGGCTCGCTTCATGTTTAATAGAGTTGCCTTAAAAGTTGTAAGCTTCGCTTCATGATTAAAATATGCTAGATTTTGAGAAAAAATATTTGCGCTCTAAATCGTAATCACAATAAATTAGTAGTCTCTGACGAGTCTTGAACTTTCATTCCATAATTCAAGAGCATAATTGAAGGTTTGCTACTCATGCTTTCTAGTTATATAATTATAGAAGGCGTTCGACAAGAGTCACTCTTCTTTTTACTTTACATAAATGATCTGCCTAGAAATATACTCAGATACACACCAATGATATGGTGAAGTACAGGTTTACCTCCAAAGCTCGTGATGATCAGAAACTGGTAGTTAACCTCTCATCCGATCATGCTCTAATTCCTCAGTGGAAGAAAAATGGCTGGTAATATTCAATGCCTCGAAAACCAAACTCAGTTCCATAATCGCTGATCGGAGCCCGAACTACCACCAGTTACGATGAATGGGTGGCCCCCTCGATTAGATTCCGCGCTTTGTGAAACGATTGGGCCTTAAACTCACCCATGACTTCGTGGAACTCGTACATACGATCTGTCACTAAAGATGAAGGAAAAATGGCTGTTTCCTTGTCCCGCTCTAGTAAGTACCTGATCCCCTCCTGCTATCTTCTGAACCAGATCAGGCCTAAAATTGAGTACTGTTGTCATATTTCAGACTGGAAAGTGTTCAAAGCTATCTCAGTCCTTGTAGGTATCAAATTATTTCCACCCTACAATGTCTCTGTCACAGGCGGGATGTGGCAAGCCTTTCACTGCTCTATCACTACTTCCATGGAAATTCGTCGAATCCTTGATAACTTCATAGCCAGGACCCACCATGCCACCCATATTGTACACACCCAAAACCTCTCCGAATTCCATTGGGAAGACGTTCTACTCGAACAGCTTCTTCCTGCCAGGCTTACGGCCATATCACGTTGAATACACCGGTTCTCACTCGATCACCAAAGTTAAGCAACGTTGAGCCTGGTCAGTACTTAGATGGGTGACCGCTTGGGAATACCAGGTGCTGTAAGCGTTTCGTGACGGATGTGCGTTGTGGTGCAGTGGATATCGGCTCGGAAAGAGAAATCGGTGAGCCGAGTTCGAATTCCAGTTGAATATCCTGCATTCACTTAAGCACTGGTACCCTTGGAAAAAGTATTAATCCGTCCCTTCCCTCCAGTTATGGGTTAAATAACAGAGTAGGACTTAGGGACCCTGCCCTTAAAAACAAATCCCAATGAAACTTGATACTCGAAAAAGAAAAAAGTATTACTAGACACAAAACTTATATAAAAACAATAATAAATTGTTGAAAGAAAAAGGTATTACCAGCAATAAATAAAAAATTTAGTTGGCAATAAATGACCCACCGAGGTTGATATGCCATAAAAACAAAACAACCAACAAATCTTCCTGCCAACCACTGGTCTATAGAACCGACTTCCAAGAGGATGATTCCCCGATCACTCGAATCTTAATCTGTCCAAGTCTAAGGTTAACCGTTATCTTCCCCTCCTCACTGCATGAACTACTTTTTACTGTAATCCTTCTACCTCGAGTGGCTCCTGAACTTTGTACGAGTTGAAAACTCTCAGTGAAAAAAAAATGTCGACACCGGAAGATTTTAGGGGGGGGGATTTGTTCTGTCGTTCATCTTTCTGATATGTCACTGCCATCTGCAATCTAGAAATTGCGGTCGTAATAGTTTTAAGTTATTAATATTTTACTATATTATGCATTAATGCTGATTTTTATCACAAAGCTCGATGTCGATATATTCTACTCCCGTTAACACAATCAGCGAAAAATCGGGCTAAAAATGTAGCTTACACCAAGACTTGTATCCATATATAAAGAATTGAGCTTACATGGACGGCGCCTTAACAAATTCTGTAACAAAAAGAGAAAGAGAATGAGTCAAAAGTAATTATAAAATACCTCTTAAAAATAAAAATAAAACAGCTACATTACTTTATAATAAAGGAACTTGATATATACAAATTAGGATTGAAATTGGTCAGAATGAAAAAAAAGTGAGAGTCTTAGCCTCTATTTTTACACAAGAGTCATACCAAACCAAAAATAGTGTTGCTACCAGATTTGAACTGAAACTGCCTAATACTTACTTTCCAACTTAAATAAAGTTTTTAAAATTTACAGTTCCTTTCCAAATCTTGAAATGTTACAAACCTATTGCTACTACATCTCTATTTCTATAGTAAACGTTCAGACGAGCTAAATTTCTTAATTTCACCTTTTCGGTCCTTTAAAGCTAAGACCTCCTTTCCCTACGCGGGGGTTGAATAATTCTTATTCCCTTTGTATTCCATTAGTAAAAGAAAGTTTTATTCAGACAGACTCTTTACAAAAACTCCTACTTTGCTGGAATATACTCCCTCGATCACTACTTAGCAATATTATTGGTCCTGGTATGGCGGCTAGACTTCAGTCACTTTCCCACCGCTCTAAGGTTGCCTCCCTGTGTCTTTTCTATAAATAATTTCATGGTAATTGTTTGGATGAGTTTTTCGCTATAGAACATAGACATTTTTTTTATATTAAGCGCAATAGTAGACTGGTGTCGAGATCTCATCAATTTATAGTTGAGCTGTCTAGATATAACTGTAAATTCTAGTTTCTTTTTCCCCGCACTTCTCGTCCGTGGAACTTCCTTCCGGCTCCATACTCTCCAGACAACTTCAATCTACAAAAATTTACTGTCCTCCTTATTACAGTTTTCTTCTGCTACTCATTATTAATGTTTCTGTTTCTAATTCTTTCTCACCCTGTAACCCTTTGTGTCTTAATGACTTTACTGCCATCCATGGGGTGATACCGATTTTTATTTTAAAAAAAAAAAAAAAGCTACAATCAAGTCTAACGTTGCCCATTATCTATCTTACATATTCTACTCTTCTTTGCTTGCGTCCATAAAACTTCATCATTCAATAATCATCTACCTTGAGCGGCTCTTGGGATTTCTACTGGTGATTATTTAGTTAATAAAAAATTAGCCATGAAACTTTCGTGGACAAAATGGTTTTGGAGCCGTCCATGTAAAAGACCAAACCTCATGAGTAAAAACTTCTTTATTTTGATTTTGAACTGCTTTAAAATATGAAAGAACTGGTCGACCTAGACTGCTGATGTAAAAAGCATCAAATTCTTTTTTAAAAATACTGTAAAATTTCACTATGAAAATACTATCACGAGATCCTTCTGATAAAATTCCGTTCAAGCAGCATTATTCTGTCAAATAGTTTGTCTGTTAAACATTTCACTTAGTTTTCTTTATTTTTTTCACGTATTTTTATTAAATGTCTCTTTTGCTTGGCTTTTTAACTTTTAATTTATATCTCGTTTTGAAAGTTCTAGAGTAAGTCAACGCGAACTTTCAGTGTTTTGACATCTCCTGTTTATTTAATGGTCTAATTAGGTTGATATCTCATTCACTACTCTACGCACTACTTTCTTGAATAGCTTAGACTGAGCGATAATGAGTATAAGACCAAGGTAAATATTTTTATCTTCCTATCAAACCTCGACGAATGTGACCTAAACTCATATTGAGCGTATTTTCAATGAAAGAAAAATCTGGCTGCTTTACAATTGAGCCTTACGCTAATAGCAGATGGCCAAGCCATTAAAATTACAGATATGATGATTCTCTGATTGCCTCAATGATATATTATAGCTGACAAGTGTATCCGGTTTTATTATGAAAGTTGACGTTTTCACAATAAAATTGGCGTCAACCAAACTATTTTTGGAATATTTTCAGGACATATGTACAGTAAGGTCCACAGGTTTCAGATTATAACCCATACCTTTATTAAAGAAATATTGATTTATAATTTTGGGGGGAGGGAGGGACATGTCGGGTTTAATAGATAAAGTAAAATATAAATGTTTATTTATAAATAAGTTTATCCTTTGTTTCTTGTTTAGGATTGGATTTACAGTTCCTTCAACTCTGTACGTCTGACGTCTCCGCCTGTGACTCTGGAATTTTGTTTAATATCATTTTTTCTTTCCTATTAGTAGATAGACTTAACTATCGTCCTGTTCATACACCACCTCGGATTTTTTACTAGCAGTAGAGGTTTATCATTTGTTTCCTGGTTAGGATTGGGTTTCTGGTTCCTTTTAAAGACTTCTCATTCTCTTTCATTCCCAGTAGCCTCTTGCGTCTTAGTGGCATTATCGCTTTTCTTGGGGCGAATTGATTTAAAAAATGTGATGTAAGAAGTCTAATTTTTTCTTGATAAAAAAGGCTTCAGTATTTCTAATCTCGGCTTAAAGTTGACATTAACTCTATACTTCTAATGTCTCCGACTGAACTCTGAAATGTCATTCACTATTTTTTTTATCTTCCAATGGAAGTAGGTTCGTCTATCGTATGATTAATATTCCTCTCCGTTTTCTTGTTTTTGTTTTTGTTTTTTTGTTTTTTTGTTTTTTTGTTTTGTTTTGTTTTGTTTTAACATGAATAAGTGGTAAAGGGGATATCAGCTCGGAACGAGAAATCGGGGAGTCGAGTTCGAATTTCTGTTGAATTCATTGCATTCACTTACGCGCAAATACCCTTGGGGAAATGTATTAATCCGTCTCTTCCTTCCAGTTATGGGTTAAATGACAGGACAGATTGGGTTCTATAACCTTAGCGGGCAACCAGTCTACCCCAGAAAGTAATGGCAACCTACTGCGGGATAAACTGCTGCCCAGTCAGTCATGTCTCTTTCGAGACATGATCGCCCAAGCGTGTATCATGTATTGCACTTAACTGACTGAAGAGCAGCCCAAGTGCCAAATACAGGTGTGGGATATTAAAATCAAGCAGGTACAAAAATTCAAATATCTGGGAAGTGTTCTAACAGAAGACGGAAAGTGCGAGACAGAGATCCGAAGGCAAATTGGCATGGTAAATGACGCGTTCCAGAAGCTGAGTAAAGTATTAAGAGACAGAAAAATTTCGCTAGAAACAACAACAAAAGAGTACTGGATTGCTATGTGATGTCAGTTCCTCAATATGACAGTGAATGCTGGACAATATCATCAAAGATTAAGAAAAAACTTGAAGCAACTGAAATCTAGATCTACAGAAGGATGCTGCGGATATCATGGATCGAGCATGTGAGCAATGATGCGGTTTTGGAAAAGAAGGAAAACGAAAAAGAAATTTATATTGAGCATCAAGAAAATACAGCTAAAGTTCCTGGGACAGGCAATGAGGAAGGAGGGCTTGGAGAACCTGATATTAACAGGCCAGATAGAGGGAAAAAGAGACAGGGGAAAGCAGCGGATAACATATTTGAAGGGCCTGAGCAGAACACGGGGGTGCATGGTGTAACAGGAGAAATCGTGCTAAGAGCCACCAGAGATAGGGAGACGTGAAGAGCTATGATCGCCTACGTCCTATTAGAACACTTCCCAAGTATTCAAAATTTTGTACCTGCATGATTTTAGTATCCCCCACCTGTATTTGGCATTTTGGGCTGCCCTTTTTGCTGATGACCATGCATTCGGTTTTCTTGAAGGTTATTTGTAGTATTTTCTTGTCACTCTCTTCGGCTACCTTCTGTAGGAGGTTTTGTAGTTTCATTTCTATGTCTGCTATCAGCACTGTATCATCTGCGTACCTTATGTTGTTTAAATTGTGGCCTCCGATGACGAATCCTGGCATAACTTCTAGGGTCCTCAGAATAGTCTCGCTGTACAAGTTGTATAAATCCGGTGAAAAGACACATCCTTGTCTTACGCGCCTTTCTATTGTATATCTGCTGAATTCGTTACCTGTCCGTATGCAGACTGTTTGCTGCTAGTAGAGATTCTTGATTACTCTTAGGTCTTTCCCAAATATGACGAGGCTGCCGAGCATCCCATCAATTCTTTGTGGCGTTTGTAGGATAACAGTATAAAAATATAGACTCTCGTAAAATGTCCATTTCAAACTTCTCTTCTTAACAATACTTATGAGCTTTTCCAATTGAACTGTTTCACTTGATTTTAAATTATTTTTTTAATTTCTTTAAAATTATTACTTTTTAATTTCTTTAAAAATATTTTAATTTCTTTAAAGTTATCGTTTTTAATTTCTGTAAAATTATTTTTTACTTAAAATTACTTTTTTTATTATTTTTAAATATTTTTCTTTTACTTTTTTAATTAATTTTTTTACTTTCTTTAAAATTATCTTTTAACTTTTGTAAAAATTATTTTTATTTTCATTTTCATTTTCATTTTAAGAAGTGTGACGCAACCGGGTCTAATCATTTTTTTTTTTTTTCGTCATGTTATCTTTCATAGTTACAGCTTTGTGTGATTATTTGTCTTGCTGTCTGTTCGTGAAGAGTGTGATTCTGTAAAAAAAACTCTCATTAAAACGATTCGGAGCTATCAGCTTTCATCCATAATTTCAAAACTACGTAAATTATAATCTATTTTAGGTAAATCTTGTATGACTACATGAGTCACTATAATATTTCGGGGTAACGATATATCTTGAAATAGTCGTGATGGGGAAATGGCAAAATATATTTACTGGCCTTTGCTTTCGTCTTTAAACTACTAAATTATATTTTTAATCTATGCACGTTGAAATACTTTAGGTAATTTTTATTATCACCATTTATAATATATCAGTCTAAGTTTCCCAGTTTCGATGATGCGTTTAAAAAAGCGGCCAAAACTCAGCAATAAATAGTGTTTTTTTTTTTCAAAACATTTCTCAAGCTGTGTGCAGTTCGTAAGAGTTATTTTCTAGTAACCTAGTCAAAAGACTATGCAAAGGCGTTCAACAAACTACGCCACAAAAGCATTTGTTAAATCTGCTCAGTAACCTTGACCTATTCAGGAAAGACATTAGAATAATCAAAAACCTATTATTGACAGTAAACCGTCTGCATACGGGCGAGAAATGAATTCAGCAGATATACAAAAAATAGAAATGGGTGTAAGACAAGGGTGTGTCTTCTCACCGGATTTATTCAATCTTAACGGCGATACAATTCTGAAAGAACTACCAGGATTCGTTATTGGCGGCCACAATCTTAATATAATGGCATAATGGAAACTATAGAACCACCTACAGAATGTAGCGAATGAAAACTGGAAGAAAGAACTAAACATAAACTACAACAAAACTGAATGCATGGTCATCAGCAAAAAGAGGAGCCGAAAATGACAATTACAAGTCAGGGATAATAAAATTAATCAGGTACATAAATTAAAATATTTGGTAAGTGTTCTAACAGAGAACAGAAAGTGCGACACTGAAATCCAAAGGCGTACTGGGAGAGCTAATGATGTATTCCAAAAGCTAAGCAGAGTATTGAGAGACAGAAACCTTTCGTTGGAAACAAAGAAAAGGGTACTGAACTGTTACGTGATATATACCCTCCCATATAGCAGCGAATTCCCGACAATATTTTCAAAGCTAAGGATAGACTAGAAACAAGATAAACACACCTCATTTGCTAACTCTCTACAATAGGTGGCTTTTAGGTCTTGCATTAGATAAACATTATTTTTAAAAAATTAAAACTACATGTTCAAGTTTCACAAGAGATACTTTGTAAAACAGGCTCCCTAGTAGATTTTTTTAATCTAATTTTTCTCGGCATACATAAAAGTTAATGTTTTTGCCTTAATGTTCCTTGTTTATAGTTGTTTGTTAAGATGAAGATAAATGGAATTTCTTCATGTGTATGTATGAAAAAAGAGGCAAAGGAGAGTCAGAAGGAAAGTGTAAATGTCATCTAGCTTAGCGAGGAAGAGTGTAAGTGTAACGTAGCTTGGTGAGGACAACAAATAAGAAAATCTCTTTAAAGCCCCCATCGTGAACTGATGCCGCATGCATTTATCACTATCTTCTTACTAGCCTGCTGATTTTGCTTATATATTCTCCAAAAAGATAACGGATTTTTTTTTTTTTTTTTTTTTGTCGTCGGGAAAATATATTATTTTTAAGGGATTAATTTAATAGACTGAAGGATAAACGACTCCTCCTACTCAGAAACCATTTTTTGCACTTTATTGTTTATTTTACACTATCTTGATGTTTATTTCCGCTTTCGCTCCACAGATGGTTCTCCAAATGATACAATCTTGACCTCTTCATTTCTAGGGTCAATCATTATCTATCCTCTATCACTTCCGAATCCCTTACATTCGTATCACCTCATTCAGTAACGCTCTACCTTGAGTAGATCTTGGGCCTTGTAATGATTGAAAAAAAGATGTTTCAGGAAGCAACCATAACTATGACTGGTATTATATAATCCGTCAGTCTCGAGAGACCGCGGACAAAAAAATCTACCTTCTCTAGTTCGCCGGGTTGGGCAGGGTTCTTTTTTATGAGAGATCTGCATTTGCTCATGCAGAACATCTCCTCTCCCCACGCCACCGATATTGTCTAAGGGAAAGGAGAAGAAAAAATTCTGTCTCCAATTATAGGTAAAATAGTAGGGCAGTCTAGACTTTGTAGCCATAGTTGGCAGCCAGCCTAAGAGAAGAACAACACTGAATTCAAAACCGGATTCACATTTCACATTAATTTCGTTTTATTAACTCTTGTAACGACACCGATCCCAGGATGTATTGGACTCTGCTTTTCCCTTGAACTACTACTACAGAAGTTCTAACTAGCATTATGCAATATTTGTACCACGACCCCACCAAAAAAATAAAAATAACCTTTATTTTTTATTACAATGAATTTTTGAGCAACCACTTTCAAATTCTTTTTATATTTAAAACGTCATGTTTTAAAAGCGATATTTCAGTTTGGTTCGAATATTTTCCCCTCCCCAATTTGCTTAAAAATTGTAGGAATCCTTCTACTTCTTTTTGTTAAACGTCAAACTTCGGAGAGTTAAGATTTGAAACAAAATATTGATGCGGAACTGCTCAGAATTCGGGCGTTCAGAATAATCCTACGACTTTCATTTAAAACAAAATCAAGGCAATGTAGTATTAACAAATAACATTAATTTCATGTAACAACAAAAATACAAGAAGTCGGTCGAATGTATTGAATGAGTAATGAGTTGTTTTTTTGTTTTTTTTTTACTTTTATTTTTTATTTAATAGAGTTCTTGGGTAGAATATAAACTGTATTGCGTACGTATGTGAGAACGGTTAAATGAGGTTACAAAATCTTGGAAAAGAAACTTAATCATAGACGCAATACGAAAACATTTTTTTCCTGGAAAATAGGTAGAATTCTATTAGTATCCACTTTTAAGAAATCCCTCGAATGTTTTTATGAGTCCTAAGAACGAAGAATACGTCACATTATTAGAGAATGTCATTATTAATGCTAAAAACGCTGAACTAATAGATTTTAAGTGTTCTGCGTAAGACAATGCCTTTATATTTATGAAAATCAAAAGGATTCTTGATTTAATATACAGTTAGGAAAATCAGTTTTACTTGGTTTTGCTCAGTAACTGAAGAAAAAAAAGACCGAAAATCACCATTGCTCACTTTCGCTTCCGTTTTGTTTTATCGACATTTAGCAAATCTGATTTCAAAAAAAGAATAGAAATAGATTCAGAAAAGATATCAACTGAGAAGACGAGTTATTTCGAGACGGTTATCATGAACAACAGTTTTTTACTTGTCGTCAAATAAATACAATAATGGCTTGGGCGTTTGTCTTTAAAAAAATTGGTATTTTGTAATAATATCAATTTTGATGTTCATGTACATGTTTAATAATACAGCTGGTTTAAAAAGTCTCTTTTCCTTCCTTTTCCTTCCTTCCTTTTCCTTCCTTCCTTCTTTTCTTTCCTTTTCCTTTCTTCCTTCTTTTCTATCCTTTTCTTTTCTTACTTCTTTTCCTTCATTTCCCTTCTTCCTTCTTTTCCTTCCTTTTCCTTTCTTCTTTCATTTCCTTTTCCTTTCTTCTTTCCTTCCCTTCTTTTCCTTCATTTTCCTTCTTTTCCTTCCTTTTTCCTTCTTCTTTCTTTTCCTTCCCTTTGTTTTCTACCTTCTTTTTCTTTCCTCCTTTTTTCTTTCTTTTTCCTTTCTTCCTTTTCTTTCGTTGTCCTTTCTTTTCTTTTCTTCCTTCTTTTCTTTCTTTCTTCCTTTCCCTTTCTTTCTTCATTTCTTTCCTTTTATTTTTATTTTCTTTCTTTTTTCTTTTTCTTCCTTTTATTTTTCCTTTCTTTCTTCTTTTTCTTCCTTTCTTGCCTTTTCCTTTCTTTACCTTTCTTCCTTCCTTGTCCCTTCTTTCTTCCTTTCCTTGCTTTTCTTTCTTCCTTCCTTTCTTCTTTCTTTTTCTTTTCTTCTTTCATTTTCCTTTTCCTTCCTCTCTTTTCCCCTCTTAATTCCGTTTATTTCGTTTTTCTTTCTTTCTTTTCTTCGATATTCGTTTTTCCTTCTTTCTCCTTTTTCCTTTTCTTTCATTTCCTTTCTTTTCTCTCTCTCTCTCTCTCTCTCTCTCTCTCTCTTGCTTTCTTTTTTATCTTTCTTTGACTTTCTTTCTTTCTCCTTCTTTTTCTTTTGAATCATTTTTGACGATCGAAAGAGAACAAATGGCCATGTTTAAAACTCTTGAATTATCTGCACCCCACATCGAACACTGTCCACAAACAATATTTACATTCTCATTTAAGTTAGAGTAAATAATGATCCACTGTGTAAATGAAATGCATTATTGTCGTTTTGAAAACTATGAAGACTAGTAGGTAGGCACAATTTTATTTTTTAAAAAAACAGTATTTTGATAGAATAAGTCGAGTAGAAGCAAGAACTAGTTATCTATACAAAAAAGCATCAAATATATTTACAGAATTATTATTATAGTTTTGTTGATATAGTGATAGAGAAAAGAAATAAGCTCCCACGTTCCAGTTTGTTAAATGCTTTTAGAAAATACTTTGCCAAAGTTTCTGAATTGATAAGATAATTGGTGCGAATATTGTTTTGTGTGTTGCAAGGGATAAAAAAATCGCTCTGCCTATAACTTAGGGGTGGTATTTGTATATTATTCAAACTTTGTCATTCATTCGCTCACTCAGGCTGTGTGTATGTGCGTTTAAGTGGTAACAATATCTAGTCTCGACGCCAAATTTAATTAAAATGTTCGATAAATGTTATTGATGTGCTTTGCAACTGCCGATCCTCTTTTATTCGGCATGACAGAACTATCACTTTGCCATTGTACCAGTTGTAATAAAAATACAGTTTATGTTAGCAGAAAACCAACCAGGACGTAGGACGTATAATGGGGGCCAAAAGACGAAGTCGAAATAGAATGTTTTCCCTCATCCAAATAGCCTAAGTTGAACAAAAGATATTTTCTTTTTCAAAATCATCTGATCAATTTTAATAATGCCGATTGCAACGCTGCCACCCCCACTGCGGAAGATCCCTATTAATACTTGTTAGCTTATATATATATATATATATATATATATATATATATATATATATATATATATATAATCACCATTCATGACCTTTGTTTAAGCAACGTTTCTGTATGTATATTATAAAAGAAGAGCTGATTTTCTGTCCGTCATACATGGTCTGCATGTGATTTCCGCATTGCGCATGTGCTCTCTATATGCCTACGTCTGTGTTGTGCGTGAGTAATGCACACAGGCATAAATTACACAATCTGATTGAATTTGAAATAAGACAGTAGAATAATATATTACACGCACATTCAGTCTAGACAATCCCTACTCTTCGCTGAACAATAAAATCGTAACGTTTAAAGACAAAACAGAAACCCTAAAAATTATAAGATTTTATTGAACTTTTAAGAAATTATTCAGAAATAGAATTTTGCTGTTAATTTTGCAGAAATATTTTAAAGTCTGATAATGTATTCGTTGTGGGGCAGTGGATATCGACTTGGAACGAGAATTTGGGGAGCTGAGTTCGAAATCCAGTTGAATTCATTGCATTCACTTACGCGCAAGTACCCTTGTGAAAGGTATTAATCTGTCTCTTACCTCCAGTTATGGATTAAATAACAGGATAGATTGGGTTCTACAGCCTTGGATGGCAACCAGTTTACCGCAGAAAGTAATGGCAACCTCCTGCGGGATAATCTTCTGCCCAGTCACCCATGTCTCTTTCGAGACATGATCGCCTAAGCTGACTGAATGTATTAAAATATAGATGCACACAAGTAAACGCACAAACCTTGAATTAAATTGGAATGAAGATCTGTGTTGCGAGAGCTAATTTCTATTTTTGTTTGACAACAACTTCTTGTTAACAAGAATATAGTATAAGCCAGCCATTTGAAATCATTTTTATAACGCCTCCTTTATTTAAACTGAATATATTTTCTAATGAATGTAATATTTTAAACGAAGCCACAGGAACTGAACTAGTACAATTTGTAAGATGACTGTTGTTTTCAAGGGTTGTAGATTCTGATAACGTTTTTTGATTGATAATCTATTTTCTTCAAAATTAGTTTACATCTTTGTTATTGAACAATAAAACGAATTCAGCTATGATTTTCTTTTCTTTTTTTGCTTTCTTCCTTTTTACCATTTGTGTGCTTTTCGTGTTACACATACTTAAAACATTTCTCGTATAACGTTGAATTTATTTTATTTAGCCAATTTCCATTTCTATCTTTGAATAGATACAATGTTCGTAAAGGCAAAGTGAACAAGTTGTATAAAGGCGTCATTACAAATAGTTCGGCAGTAGTTGAAAGTTTATTACAAAACCAGCAATCTGCTCGGTCTTATAACCAAGATATGTTCTCAGTACTGAGGAAGACTAATTCTGAATTTCATTTAAAAGCGTTGGAATCTATTTACATTAAGCCCTACTAGCCATCTCCCTGTAAGCAGGAGTGATTGCTTAAATATATTTTGCCTATATATTGATATCATTTGGTCTTCATTATAGTGGTATGCACATTTCTCATCCTCAAGTAAGCTCTGACAAGAGAGTTTAGCTGTTTTTTTGTTGTGCTATATTTCAATATTATCACTTTACTGTAATGTAATTTTTGTGGGGATGGGAAGGTTATCTTGGTTTCTGCCCATCTTTTTTGTTGTTTTTCTTGTTTTAACGTGTCCGTTTGTATCTCTTAAATTAATTTTTTATCGCTTAAGTTAAAGCCCTGATGAGCTTTTATTTTTCTCTCTAAGGCCCCGTTCACTTGAATATAAGCATGCTACTAGATTGTAGAGTGCATATGTTATGTATCGAACACGGTAAGCATGTTGTTAGCGTGTTTGTAGTTGATGTTATAAAATATTAGAGGTACCTTATTAATAAACTCGAAAACACCAACACTCATTAACAGCAACTACGAACACGCTAACAGAATGCTTACCGTGTTCGGTACATAACACATACCACTACTCTACATCATACATAACACCACATACATTCTGTAACACAATGGCTAAAAGTATAGCCGAAAGAGCTCGGTCAAACAAAACAGTTGAACAAGTTTTGTATAATTTATGTCCTCAAAAGAAAAAAATTCATAAGGTCATATGAAAAATTACATAAAACTTAACCATCACACCTTGTCTGTCATTTTTAATGAAACCTGCATATCTCTCTCTCTCCCCCTCTCCCCCTGCCTGCCTGCCTGCGTATGATACATTATACGCTAAAAGTCTGCCTCCTTCTACCGAGCGTCCATAACTCAGAGGTAGTATCGCCAATTCGGTCGGGTTTCAATTCTGGGTAAAAGCAATCGGATGTCTAACCGTACTGATGAGCTGTTTTACAGCGAATCAGATCTGTCTGCAGATGACTAAAGATATACACTCCCCATTTTAAAATACTTATAGTTTATTTATTAACTATAATTTTTTTATAATAAATTGATATGAGTGGAAAGCGTTTCGCATGAGGTTTTATTTAAAATTCGATATGGGGGACCAGATTTACCTACCAGATTCTCGAGCTGCTCAGAAATCGCGTCAACTGATTTCACTAGGAACTCTTGTGTTGTGGATTATGTTTCGCCCTTAAAGTTATTCCAAAGTTTTGGTTTAGTATAGTAGGCTTGCTCCTTAAACAATCTTAAATAAAAAAAATAGTTACAGAATGTTAAGTCAGGACTTTTAGCTGTCAACTCATACATAAAATAGGGGGATTCTTTTCAATATATATATATATATATATATAGAGAGAGAGAGAGAGAACTCAATGGATATTAACCAGAGCAATTTGATATGCATCAAGGAAAACTCAACAGATCATCTAAAGTGGTTATAAACTGTAATTTATTTCGACGGGTAAGTTTTTACGAACCATCTCTTCAGACAACAAAAAAAATTAAAAAAAGGTTTTGAATTTATTTGCTGTAACTTAATTTTTGTTGTGCTTTTTTTACAGGAATGTTATTTAAAAGCTATCACGCAATGTTCTGTTGTGTGCGTCACGTGATAGTTTTTAAAAAACGTTCAAAAGAACAGTCAAAACATGACGATAAAATAACATCGGAAAAATTAACATCCTTAAAAATGGCCAGTGAAGTGGTTGAAAGTGCTTGGAAAGTCCAAAAGTATAGAAAATTTCTACATTCCTTATCTCCAGCAAAAAACAAATGTGCATAAATAATAATTAAAAAATGATTAAAATCTTCCTTGTCGTTTTTTAACCACACACACACACACACACACACACACACACATACATACATACATAACTTTTTGACCATCGCTAGAATCGGGTTTTCATTAGAGAATGCTTTTCACATCAACGTGTTTTGCCGCGATTGAAAAAGGTAATAATCGATTGGTACAAAGTCAGATGAATATGGCGGGTGGGGTATAACAGACCAACCGAGTTCAAAATTTTTTTTTTTTTGTTTTTCTGTGTTCTTCATACTGTATGTGATCTTTTGTTATCATTGAGGAGAACAACATTTTTTCTTTAATCGACTGTGTACACTGTAACTGCCATAAAAACTGGTTAACTGTCACGTATGATCAGTAAAGACAATACATTTGTCGCTACAGTTGATTCCGATAAAATGGAAATTTCTTATAGGGATTTTCTAATTGCAGCATTTTATGTGGCACAAGACCGAAAGTATGAAAAATCCAGTGGGAATCGAACTCATTATTCATTGGTAATTGTTTTAGTTAGACAAGCTTGATAACCCTTACACCATGTCAAGGTCTAAATGATTTTCTAAACTTAGCTTACATGTAGTACAAGGTCAAAAATTTGAAGTATCCAGTGGGGATCGAACTCACTAAACAGTCGTATTTGATCTAACGAGACAAGTTTGCTAACCATTACACTTCGAGGTGACCAAAACAGAAATTATTTATGATTTAACCTAATATATTAAGTAGTTGTTGCTATTATTATATTCGTCAATTTAAATTTGTTATTGGTGCTTATTAAATTCAGTTTTCTTTTGGTGTTCAAGTTTGTGAATTTGTTCAACAAATATCTCCATTGATATTTCGTAAAAGTAACAAAATACGACACAAGATTAACTGAAAATAGAGAGATTTTGTTTCGCCAGTTTGTTTTTTGTTTACGTTTTGTTTATTTTAATAAAAAAAGAATTCAAAATTGTCTTTTACTTGAATTCGAACACTAGGAACAAATATCTGTATTTTATTTTCTTCTCTAAACTGAGAATGTTTACTTTCCACGTTGTTTTAAAAGAATCGATTGTATTTTATATACGAACGCTGAGTTTTTTTATTGTTTCTTGCATGAATAAATAAACTGGACTTCTGGAAGAAAGTCTGTTGTTTTTCTGTATGCATCTGTTGAGCTGTGTGCTCTTCTTCTGAAAAAGGAATGCTTTGTTTATTAAATAAAATTATTATGAATACAAAGGTAAGCAAAAATTGGTACCAGTGTAGTATGTGGCCTACGAAATTCTGTCACTGGTGTAGTATATAGCCTAACTTAAATGTGTATTATAACTATCTGGTAAGGGCGAGAGAATATAATTAGTTTCAATAAATGGGCGAATACTTCTATCTATATATATACTCTTACTACGGTAGGACACATACTATACCAGAATCAAAGAGGTAGGCCACATACTATACTGGTACCCACAAATTTGTTATACTGACGTACATTCCTATATTTGTCTGATTACTTCCCTCTATAATCAAAAGTACTCAAAATGAAAATATGATAGCCAGTTTCGCCGGTGTTGTAAGTGATATATAAACTCTTGATTTCCTCGTTAAAGGCCCAACAGTTCAGCTTTAAGACTGAACTGTCAGACTGTCAGGTGATTAATGGTACACTTTTAGCATGTGCTGACAGTAAAGAAAAAGTGCGCTCTGAAATTGGATTAAATCTTCCTTCTCCAAGACTGGCTACCACCCAATACAATAGAACATTGTCTACCTACTTATTTAAGCTAGCATCATTTATATGCCCCGTTCATTTAGAGCGTTGATGATCATGGCTCTCCACAACTTCTCGTATCTTTTTTAACCTTTTCTGCTCTCATCCGTTAACAAGCTCATTAGGTAAGTTAGTCGCTGTTTTCCTCTCCATCCTTCAATATATCCCATGAGAGGTTCGTTTTATGCTGACTATCCTCCGCGGATGTACGTTGTGGTGCATTGGATATCAGTTCGGAACAAGAGATCAGAGTGCCGAGTTCGAATTCCAGTTGAATTCATTGCATTCACTTATGCACGAATACCCTTGGGAAAGGTATTAATCCGTCTCTTACCTCCAGTTATAGGTTAAATAATAGGACAGATTGGGTTGTACAGCTTTGGTCGGCAACCAGTCTACCGCAGAAAGCAATGGCAACCTACTGCGGGATAATCTTCTGCCCAGTCAGTCATGTCTCTTTCGAGACATGATCGCCTAAGCTGACTGTATCCCTTATGGCACTTAACTGACTGATACTCCACTTAACTAGATCCTTTTGTGACCCATACATATGGCATTGTTCTTCACTTTAAAAATATTGATCTCTTATTCACATCATCATAGTACTGTATTCACTGTATCTCTCTATGTCAATAATTACATTTTCAAAGACTTGTATGCAAATGCATGACGACTGTAGTCGGGAAGAAACCGAAATAATAAATTTCATTAACCGGACAAGTGAGGTAAGATGAGGAATTTGGGCGGTTAAGCTGATTTCAGTTGGAAAGTCGTGACGGTATTCCAAAATTATATCGATACCACAGTTTTAGAAGCTTTTCGAATGAAATTTCCGCTATATTTATCACAAATAGCATTTTACTACAGAATTTGAAATTTCCACTCTTGAGAGACACAACACGGGAAGCATAACAACTGGTCATGTGACATATCAAACAAACAAATATCTAAACTTATTTATAAATGGAACTTTGTGTGAGTGTGTCTCTGTGTGTGTGTCTGTTACCTATAGACTCTGAAACGGCTGAACCGATTTTCTTGAAAATTTACACAGTTAAATAAATATCGATAATCGAAAAATCGGGTTATAGAAGGAGTGGTCCGATTTTAATCAAATTTGATACACTCATAGACAAACACATAAGAAACGATATTCAGAAGTTTCAAGGTTGCAGTTCTTAAAATAGTGCAGAAAATCGATAATATATATATATATATATATATATATATATATATATATATATATATAAAGCAAGATGTTTGTGTGTGTGTCTGTTTATCTGCCTGTATGTCTGTATTTTTTTCGGCCCTTTTATTTTAGTTTTTGCTTCGGGTTTGGCTCTAAGTAGGTATAATTGTAGTTCTTAGTCTCAGGCAAGATACTATTTACTCAGAGGACTTATTTAGCCTTCAAATTTCAGTTTTACGACAAAAAATCTCATTTGATATCGATAACAGGAAATCAAGATTTGACTTACATCCATTCATTTTTCTTTCAGTCTACGGTTTCGCTTTAACTGGAAACAACTATTGCTTTTCAGTCTTTCGTGCCAACGTCCAAAGAGTCTGAGCTCCAGGACTATGGATTAGTTTTAAAGCTTTCATTACACCCGCTGGGCTATACTGTTAGTAATATATAATATAACTATTGTCAAAATTAAACGTGGCAACCTGGGTAAATAAACGCTGATGGCGAAGCTAAAATTACTTCAACTGTATCCACTTCAGGTGAAACTAATCATGAAAAGTTTATACCGTATAAATCTGACTAAAGTTTGCCAAGAGATTCGAGTGTGAATCCGACCAGGGATTGCCTGAAAAATCAAGCGTGAATCTGACCAGTGATTTTTCATAGTGCCGAGCGTGAATCCGATTAGTGCTTACCTATAGACTCTAGCATAATAAAGAATCTTTATTTCTATATTGAATAAACCCACATGATTTGATATGTCGGAACCAAATAAATTTCAACCAACCAAATAACACTGTTTGTAATTTACCTGAACCCACCTAGAATTTATGGTGTTTTCATAACAGGTTTTTACAAAGTATGAAAATTAGGGCAAGTGAAAAGAAAGTCAGAATCAATAGTTGAGTAAGCAATAATTCCAGCATATATGCTGCGCGTTAACAAACACACGGCCTAAGTTTCTTTTTGTCGTAGAGATGTTCAATAGCGAAAATAATTGAGGTATATGTAAACTCCGTCAGCTGATTTTATTTTATTAAAATTGATCGAAAGCAACAAAGAATAGAAATGAATACCTCACTGATAAATTTTATCCTTTGTCTATCATTCTAATCAGGTTAGATTTTTTCTTATAATTGAGCTATCTGTGGCTTACGGCCATATTACGTTGAAACAGAGGTCCCCGTACGATAATCGAAATTAAGCAACGTCGAGTCTGGACAGTACCTAGAGGGTTGAACACTTGGGAATACCAAGTGCTGTAAATTTAGATGTGCGAGTGGTGCAATAGATAATGGCACTGAAAACACGTGTTTAATTTGGGTTAAACGGAATTTGGTTTCAATTCACATTTTGAGGGATCGCATTCTTACAAATATGACACTATTACGTGCTATATAAATTTAAAAGCAAACAATCGCGATATTATAATAGTATATAGGTACTATTTGATTGTTATATAAAATTTGTTCAAAACTCTGTGATAATAATGGCTGGTTACACGTATTCGAGGATACCTGTCTACCAGAGTGGCTAGCTATTCCCCATTACAGACTCCTGCTCAGGCACACTTGTACTTGCTTAACACAGAGCCACCCTATGGTTCATACTGCAACTATGCTGAGAGGACCTTAGTTACAGTTTCTGGGAGAGAGCAGTCTGAAAAAAACCAGGATGTTCAAACCCTCGGCCATGATGACTTCGAGCTAGCACAACCATCGACGACTCCTCAAAGAGAGCCGTCTACCTAATTTCACCCACAAGGCTTGGGTCAACCTGTGGTATTGTTTTCAGGCACTTTCCAAAAGTGCCGGGGTCAAAACTTTAATCCTATCTCTAAACACTCAAATCGTCCACAAGCATAAAAATACAAAACGTATCATACAAGAAATATTTTAATTTATGCACATATTTGGCGATTTAACTGTTTTATCGCATATATATAACAAGTTCTATAAAATTCAACAGTCAATGTATATCTGTTTAATTGTTTTATTATATTTTTTGCTATTTCATTGGACGCCCTTAAAACATTTCAGCAATTTGGGCAATCGGTAGTTTTTCACAATTTGAATGAATATTTGTTTGCATGAATATATTTTTAGCTTAAAGCATCTTGGTCGTACACGGTACCACACTAAAGAGATTTTTTGAAAGAATTTACAACCATTCTCAGAATTAATTTTGACGCCATTATCAACTCTGAAAGAATCATTTTTACAAACTGTAACACGAACACTTGTTTCATTCAATTCATTTTGGTTCACTATGAAAGAATCCAACATTACCCCAGGTATCGGATCGATTCTCTGCCGCATTGATTTTCTCTGCCGCATTGATTTGTTCTACCAGGTCGAGATACTACTGTATTTTAGCCTGCTTTGCCATCACGGTATTTTTCTAAGGTACTGCAATGTCTATTAGGATCCATTCATGATTGCTCTTGTGAACAAGTATTCTATCAGGGCAATTGCTCTCCAACCGCTTGTCGGTCAAGATGGTCATTTCCACATGATCTTTATTATTATTGTGTCATTTTTCATTATAAATCGATTTCTGCTATGGTCGCACTACCTACCAAGTCTGCAGGAAGACCTAAGGCAGGTAGTAGTGTGTTGTTATGACTCCATTTCATGTTTTTTCATATCTCTCTAACATCCCTAGCGTTAATTATTATGTTGTCATTTTTCATCATATTTCCATTTCTACTATGGTCGCACTAACAACAAAGTCTGCGAGAAGGCCTAAGACAGGTCATGGTGTGTTGTTATGGCTCCATTTCATGTTTTTTCTATCCCCACTAACATCCCTAGCGTTACATAGACAATGTTCTCCTTAGTGTGTGGGCTGTATTTAACAAAACAATTTTTTGTATATCTCTTAAGCTGGGGTTTCCAGGGATTCTTTCAATGTGTTGTTTTGTTCCATATTTTATCATTCCAAGTGCACCTACTATCACTGGCACAACTCTTGTTTTCAATTTCCACATTTTTTTCTATTTCAATTTCCAGGTCTTTATATTTTGACAGTTTTTCGAATTCCTTGGTTGCTATGTTACAATTCGCTGGACAAGCCATATCAATTAATAGGCAAGTTTTTTCTTTCTGGTTTTTAACAATAATGTCTGGCCTATTCAATTTTTCTGTCTGTGTAGATGGTGTAATCCCATAGAATGGTGACATCTTCTATTTCTGTAACCGATGCTGGCTGATGTTCATACCAGTGTTTATTTACAGATTTTCCATAGTGTTTGCACATTGTCCAATGTAAATATTGCCCCACTCTATCGTGACGATTTTTTTATTCATTTGGGGCAAGTACAGAACATCCTGAGATTAGATGGTCTATTATTTCTTGGTATTTATCACAGAACCTGCATTTTGGATCCACATTATTATTATTATGTCATTTTTCATCATATTTAGATTTCTGCATTGGTCTCACTACCAACCAAGTCTGCGGGGAGACCTAAGGCAGGTAGTGGCGTGTTGTTATGACTCCATTTCATGTTTTTCTATCCTCCCTATCATCCCCAGCATTACATAGATAACGTTTTCCTTAGTGTGTGGGCTGTACTTAATAATACAATTTTTTGTATATCTCTTAAGCTGGGGTTTCCAGGGATTCTTTCAATGTGTTGTTTTGTTCCATTTTTTATCATTCCAAGTGCACCTACTATCACTGGCACAACTCTTGTTTTCAATTTCCACATTTTTTCTATTTCAATTTCCAGGTCTTTATATTTTGACAGTTTTTCAAATTCCTTGATTGCTATGTTACAATCCGCTGGACAAGCCATATCAATTAATAGACAAGTTTTCTCCTTCTGGTTTTTAACAATAATGTCTGGCCTGTTTGCTTCAATTTTTCTGTCTGTGTAGATGGTGTAATCCCATAGAATGGTTACATCTTCTATTTCTGTAACCGGTGCTGGATGATGTTCATACCAGTGTTTGTTTACAGCTTTTCCATAATGTTTGCACATTGCCCAATGTAAATATTGCCCAACTCTATCGTGGCGATTTTTATATTCGTTTGGGGCAAGCACAGAACAGCCTGAGATTAGGTGGTCTATTGTTTCTTGGTGTTTATCACAAAACCTGCATTTTGGATCCATATTATTATGCATAATATTTGCCTGAAAGTTTCTCGTGAAAAGACTTTGGTCTTGTGCTGCAAGTATAAATCCTTCAGTTTCAGACTTTAATCCAGATGCACGTAACCATCGATGAGTATTAACTTTGTCAACATTGGATTTATTGGCACGTACTGGATATTGGCCATGCAGAGGTTTGTCTTGCCAGCGCTGTTTCATCTTTTCAAGAGCTTTATCTTTGGCTTTCAT
>JBBBDQ010002375.1:362500-462500 GCA_037127315.1 Ascarosepion bandense
CGATGATACCACAGTTTACTCTCGCCTCGATCAAAAATCTGGTGTTGATGACAAGGCGAACCTCGCGGCTGAGCTTAAAAAGGACCTCCAATCCGTGGTGGATTGGTGTAGGAAATGGCTCGTAAAATTCAATTCTTCCAAAACGAAGCTGCTGTCAATTAACCACCACAGACAACCGCACCTCCCTCCCATTAGCATGGAACAGGCATGCCTCCCAGAGAGTAAAACACTACGCCTGCTTGGTCTGACACTCTCAGCGGACCTCAAGTGGAATGACTACGTCGAATCCATTGCTAAATCCGCAGCTATGAAAGTTGGCTCTCTGTGCAGGGCCCGGAAATTCTTTCCGCCTGAATCTATCCTGCACTTATACAGATCTACCATCCGCCCGTGTTTTGAATATTGTTGCCACATCTGGTCGGGTGCCCCTACTATTCTCCTCGGGCGCCTTGACAAAATACAGCGAAGAATCTGTAACGTAATTGATACCGACTTGGCTGACCGCCTGCAGTCACTCTCTCACCGGCGTGACGTGGCTTCCCTGTGCCTCTTCTATAAATACTTTCATGGCTTCTGCTCTGATGAACTTAAATCACTGGTGCCCCCTAAGTGCACGAGATACTAGATTGGCAACTAGGTCCCACCCTTTTACAGTGAAACCGATGCAATGTAACCGCAATTTCTGCTCCAACAGCTTCTTTTCTCGCACTTCCCGCCTGTGGAATTCCCTTCCGCATGCTTGCTTCCCCGACGGATATAGCCTCCAGGAGTTTAAGTGTAAGGTCAATAGACACCTTCTAACACACTAACCCTCACCCATTCTCTCCAACTCTCCCCCTATGTACATCCTAACTCGTCTATCGCCCTGTCTAACCCCCTGCGCTATAGTGGCAGTGGAATGCTTTGCTTGGGGTGACATGATTAAAAAAAATATCACAGTATCAGCAGTGAGTATAGGGAACTTATGATTCTATACTCCACGGGAGAATCTTTATATATTTTTATTACTTTAAGCATTTTTTAGTGAATAGTGAATTTTAGTGAGTAGACCATCCGTTATTTAAAGTGTTTATTTTACTCAAATACGGGTACCCACTATTCTATTCCAATACGGGTAATTAGAAAAAATAACGTTTAAAACAATAAAAATATATTCAGATTAGAAAATAAAATCAATACATACCAAACAACAATTTACTTCAAAAGTTACTTTTTCAAGTGAATAAAAAATTTCAAATCGTAGTTTCATTGTTAGCATTTTTATAGAAGCGGTATGTGATTTCAGTTCTTCAATATGACAGTGAATGCTAGACAATCTCATAAAAAATGAAGGAAAAACTTCAAGCAACTGAAATGTGGTTCTACAGAAGGATGCTGCGGATATCATGGATCGAGCATTTGAGCAATGCTGGGATTTTGGAAAAAATGGAAACGAAAAGGAAATTAATACCGAGCATCAGGAAAAGACAGCTAAAGTTCCTCGGACATGTAATGAGGAAAGAGGGCTTAGAGAATTTGATACTCACAGGTCAGATAGAGAGAAAGAGAGATAGGGGAAAGCAGCGTGTAACATTCTTGACGGGACTGAGCAGGTGGATGGCAGAGCGGAAGGTATAACAAGAGAAAGCGTGCTAAGAGCCACCAGAGATAGGGAGACGTGGAAGGCCATGATCACCTATGTCATGAAAAGTCAAGAAGAAGAAGAAGAAGAAGAAGCAATAGTTGTCTGGTTTTTAGGATGTTGAGTTAAGACCACCCAAAATCTGCAATCAAAATCCATATCGGAGGTAACCGGGAGACCACTCAATTACCTTTCCCCAAAAGTCATTAAAATTCATAGGAAATGAAGAAAAGGAATATATAGAGCCATAATCGCCTCCATCTTGAAGGACCTTGGCATTTAAAAAATAAAATCCAGTCCTTAATTTTTTTTTTTTTTTTTAATATGGGGAATTTTTCACATACCTAATATACTCACTCAAGTGTGTGTGTGTGTGTGTGTTACTATGGTAGACATACTGCATATAAGCTGTATATATAAGCTTAATGGCAGGTAATTGAATGACAGAATGAATTAAAAAATATCTATGTAGCACGTTGAGAAGCTGAATAAATTCGGCTAAGATGTTCGTCTAAACAAATTGGACGCCAGAAAATGAAAATTTAAATTTCAAGTTTAGCATACCATATCTTCAACGTCTTCTCTCGCAGTATAACTATAACAGATCCTTTTGTTTATATTCTCACCAACTCATCTACAGACACACACACACAATATCACAATATATATATATATATATATATATATATATATGAGAGAGAGAGAGAGAGAGAGAGAGAGATGTTTACACTTAGATCAACACAAAACCACAATAGTCTTCAGGCCATGTGTGTTGTGCTTATACTTATGTGCTTATACTATATATACTTGTCAATGTTGCATTATGGATAGTAAGGTCTATTGTATTATCATAATGAGCAGTAACGGCTATGATTTGAATTATTCTAGAAACTATTGAACAGAAATGATGATGTGTTCAAATGCGTTTATTTTGGACTATTTTATAGTGTTTAAAGTTTTGCGCATTATTTGTTATTGGTTAATTATGTGTTTATTATTAAATTCACTTGTTTATGTGTGCATCCGTACTTTTTTAATGTGTTTATTATATACTGTATTTGTTAGTTCATTTATTCAGATTTTTTCTTTTCTTTTTTCTTTTTTTTCTTTTTTTTTTTTTTTTTAGGCGTGGTTATTTTATTAGTTTAAAGTTTTGGGTTTTTCTAAAGTATGTTAAATTACCTGCATTGTTTAGAGTGCATATATTTGCATTTTTCATGGTAGCATTTTACAAGGTATTCGTTTTTAGTTTTATACAACGGAGTAACTTTCATATCTGCATATTGATATAAGTTGTGATAGCTTATTTAACAATTTATGTTAATCTGCAGCGGTGATTGTAGCTATTTTCTCCTCTAGACGGAGTTTAACGTTTTTGGATTGATTCCGGCGACCAGTGGTGGGGAACATTGTTGATCAACCACGCCTGGGTCGTCTTGGCCTTGTGTACAGGAGCGGAGTCCTGCTGGAAGACGCAGGGGCGTCCAGCGGCGATCTTGTCCATCCAGGGCTTCACCACGCTCCTCAGCACTTCCTGGTAGATCTCAGCGGTGACTCTCAGGCCCTTTTGAAAGAATGCTGAGGTTTTTCCCAGATGAAAAGAATTTCATCCGGAACCAGAGGAGCAACAGGTAGAACGACAAGTGGATCTGCAAAGACATCGAGGAAGCTCACGTCATGAAGCATACGAAAGTTTCCCTCTTCCGTCATGGTCCTTGGCGTCATCTTCAGCGAGGAGTACGTCATGCCTTTGTTCTATAGGTTTGATTTGCAACTAGTTTACCACAGAAAAAATGGCAACCTACTGCGAAAAATATTCTGTCTAGTCAATCGAGGATCGAAAGAGACATGATCACCCAAGCGTGTATCAAGTATGGCATTTAACTGACTGACTAAAAAAAGATAAAATAATTCGGGAGTGGGGGCCTCCACTTGGCCCTATTTATTCCGGCTATTTATCATGGTGCAATGCATGCTTGTATGGCTAGTGAATAAATTCGATATTGCAACACAAGTAAACCTTTCAGTCCTAACCGTCTTCAAACAAAGAGAAAATTATTTTTATGTATTCATTCAAGACCTATATGAAGTGTGACCCGGTTACACATTCTCGGGAAGATATGCAGTTGTTGATGAAAAGGCATTTTGCAATTTGTAACCGATTTGGTTTGATAATCATTTTAAAGAAACAGTCTGTATGTTTTGGCCAGCTCCAGAGAAATTATATGCGCAGTCTAAAAATCTATGTTTACTATAAGCTGTTGTATACGGCTAAAAGGTTTCTATACCTTGGTAACATTTTAATTGATGAAATTAATATCCGCCTTCAGAATGCTACCGGGAAGACGACCTTCATTAACGACGACCTTCATAGACCTTCCCTAACAAGAAAGACTTGTTTGGTCTCAACAAAGCATTTCCTCTAGAGACAAACTGCCTGTGTTATATAAATCCGCCTATATTTCTATGAAACATGGGTTCCATATTGCACACTTATGAAGCAGTTAAGTTTCTACGAACCCTGTATCAGAAAAATATTAATGATTTGTTTCCTTTGTTTTGTTTTGTTTTTTTATGTCTTATCACACTTTTGAGGGTTATTTAATGTCGGAACATATTTTGAATATATTTCTTAGATTAAACTTTTCAGCATTTACATTGTTTGGACTGCTGTCCTTATTTTTGTCATATTCACGACGTTTCGGCTGTTGTACACGCCGACCTTCTTCAGATGACTGGAATTTTGAACCGAAATCTTTATTTCACTCACTGGGGTTGGTTGTTCTTATTCTATGAGTTGTGCTACTTCCGGGTGTCTTCGTTATGTTCATCTAACTCAACTCTGTAGAAGGCTGGGGCGTACAATGGCCGAAACGTCGTGAATATGACAATAACGTCGACAACAGTCCGAAATAGTAAATAATACTTTGGATAGTAATAATAATTTTTCGGGGAGTGGGACAGTGAATATTGCTCTAACAATTGTTTGAGTATATGATTTCCATATATTATTTAACCTATATCTAGGGGAAAATTGATTCATACTTTTCTAAAGTGTATGGAAAAATATTATATATCCATTTGCCTTGCCACATTCCAGACTATTGTCCTTCAACTGACTCACTCACAATATACGGGAATGATTATCCATAAACATTGACCTACAGTGAGCAGGGTATCGAACAAATTGCTAAAAATCAATACATATTACAGTGTGAACAGAATATAACAATATCTTCAACATTGCGCAAAGAAAGAAAGAAAGAAACTTTTTTTTCTTTTTTTTTATTTATAAATCTTAAATAGAAGTTTTACTTTATTTAAATTGTTTGAACTGCTGTCTTCATCTTCATTGTCATATTCCTGGCTTTTCAACCGTTGTACGCTCCGGTCTTCATCAGGTGACTGGAGTTTTGAACCGAAACCTTTATTGCGATCACTGGGGTAGGTTGTTCTCTTTCCATGAGTCATGCAACTTCCGAATGCCTTAGTTCCATTTTTGAAGACTCTTTTGTCCTAAAAGATATTCTATGAAGAACTTAAAAGCAGTACGTAACTGCAAAAACTACCCAAGAAACGTTTCAAAGATATCTTGTCATGCTCACTTTCTTTGGTCTTCGTATGGAATCATGGGAGATAAATGACCAAAGAACGTTTTTTATATAATGATTTTCTGGACTGAAGAATGCTTCACCTGAACAAAAGTAAAACGTGCGTTTAGAAAAAAAAAATATATTAGTTCAGCTGTGACTCGATGGGTTTATGAAGAGTGTGGTCATGTCTGGTTATCAGAAGCTGGGTTAAAAAGTCACGCAAGAAATCATATGCAGAAGTATCAGATTGAAAATAAATTTCACCATCTACAGATGGACTTGATTTGTTCCCTATATCATAACTAATGTAAGAACAAATATAAAATCACGGGAAAAAGAAATAATGGAGCTTTTATAAGTCTTTCTGATATTCGGATTCATTGCAGAACCCAGCGGCAGCAGATGCGTAATGGTGAAGATATTGTTATATCCTATTCACAATGTAATATGTGTTGGTTTTTTAACATTTTTTATTTGTTCGGTACAGTTAATGCAACTTTGGAAAGTTTATAAAGCTTACATTTTTGTTTATTTATTGAAAACTAGCATTTAGACTAATCTACATGGAGACTTTTAATATAGCCAATTATAAGTGCGCATAAATATTTAAGACTGTGCTGATGTTCGCATATTTAAAGACTGATTCAGATTTATTTTTCTTCCATTTTTCTTTTCAAGTAATGTTTAATTTGTTTACCTGAGTTTAGGATCGGCTGTTTTCTAAATTTTAAAAAAAAAAGATATTTAATGCCTATATCAGGAAGAAGCCATGTTTTCAATTATGGTTCAGGTGTCTTACTGTGAGGCAACGGTTAACGAGCTAATCTACATATTTTTACGACTTTCTTTACAACCAGTTCAGAGCAACACCAACTGCTCTACAAGCATGGTAGTCTAAGTATGCTTTCTACTCTATAAAGAGTTTAATCTACACTGACTCTCCTATAACTGTGGCTTTGTACTATCGAAACTTAGTAAATACTCATTTCACTTATGAGTTGGATTTATGGACCTAACTTTATCCTAGACTGTTTTATACAGCTTTGCGCAATTGGTCATTTGCATGCGGACTGTCTCGGATTTAACAAAATAAAGTTTATCAAAGGAAGCGATCCTCACAACTTGCGTGTTCTTTATTAATTTAAAATAGAAGTTTGCTGTTCTCATCTTTATTATCATATTCCTGACTTTTCGACCGTTGTACACTCCGACCTTCATCAGGTGACGGGAATTTTGAACCGAACTCTTTATTTCGATCACTAAGGTAGATTGTTCTCGTTTCATGAGTCATGCCACTTCTGGATGCCTTAGTTATCTCCATTTAACTCAACTAAGTTGAAATTTTAACTCGGCTCTCTGATTCCAACGTTCACGCCGAGAACTGTTACGTTACCAATACATTCTCGCAAACTGATACAATAAATGAATTAGTATACAATAGAGATTTGTTTATTTTAAATTATTGGAACTATTCAGTTGTGATTTTCATCGAGATTTTTATATTTAATTACATGGCAACATAATGTATTTTTTGCTCTTTCCAATTTGTTAAGCTTTACAATTTTCCAAACGACAAAAATGAGTTTTATTTGAGGATAGAAAATGCAATCCGTAAGTGCACTGGGATAACGAAAGATGCATCCGAAAAACTAAGTAATGTATTAAAAACAGGAAAAACTCATTAAAAACAAAGAAAAGAGTACTGAACTGTTACATAATATCAGTCCTCCTAGACATCATTGAATGGTGAACAATCTCCTTTCAGATGAAAAAGAGACTCTAGAAATGTGGCTCTACAGAAGGATGCTGAGAATACCATGGCCTGAACGTGAGCAACGATAAAGTTTTCGCGAAAATGGAAATAAAAATGAAATTTTTGCCTAACATTAGGAAGAGATAGTTGAAATTTCTAGGGCACATAATGAGGAAAGTACTTTTGGAAAATTTGATACTCAAAGGATAGATTGGAGACAAGAGGAACACAGAAAAACAACGCACAACACACCTATCGACCTTGAGTAAATGGATGGCAGAACAGAGTTTGAGAGATAACAAAAAGATAAAAATTTAAAAAGAGCTACAAAGAACATGATATTGTGGGGAACCATAATCGCTAACGTCCTGAAGATGATAGGTATATCAGAACACTGAAGTACACAAGATATGCCCTACAGGATGCGCGTAGGCAAACAGTGAGAATCGAACCTACGACTCAGTAATACCTATTAAGGTTACATTACTCTCAGCTCAGGATCACAAATATAGATGATAGAGTATCGAGTGCATTATTATCATTTATATGTCATGTCTCTTCATGATTGGGCGATCATGGCTCTTCACAACTTCCTTCCTCTTGTGGCTCTAAGTAGGTACATCTTTGTAACTTGGGGTTCTTAGTAAGACTCCAATTCAATACACTAATAGTGATAGTGGCCTGTTTAACCATACAAAAACATTCGACATCCATTGGCCAAACAATTACCGTTACTGTTGGTTGAGATTTATAAAATATTTCTCTTCAAACAGTTGTTCATGAAAATAGGCATCCCAAGTCAATTGCTATTGATCTTTTTTTATATTAATGAAAGTTTCCTACTTAACCTTTTTCTTAGGGAAGTTTGAAAAGTCGGCAATTTGATTATGTTATATTAACTTTGAAAAAAGGAGAATTGCATTGAAATGTCCGCCATAATTCATATTCCTCATCCGCAAGGAAAATGTAAACAAATTTTTCCATTGCTGGTATCACCCGGAAAATAACAAAAAATTTTAACATTTAAATAAAATATCGGTCCAAATTTTGTAAATGCTTTTCAGAGACTTTCATATAGATATCATGCATGACGCCTTTTGCTTTGATCTCAGCCTTCATTCTGTCAGGCATTGACATCACAAGCTTCTTCAATGTATCTAATGGTATCTCCTGCCAAGCAGCTTGTATACGTTGACAAAAGTGTGTCTTGCGAAGTAACATAAGATTTATCAATTTTTTTATCCAAAATATCCCATAGATGTTCAGTATGATTGAGATCAGGGGCCAATTCAAATTCCGAAGCCTTCTTTCCTCATCCTTTTTAGTTAGATAATTCTTACAAAGGTTTGGCTTTTCACCCTGTATTTGAATTTCAGTGAGACTTTTAGAAAAATCACCCTTGTCTTAATACTTTTGTACATTACCGGTAGTGTGCAAAGTGTTAGGACAGGGGTGATTTTAAACTTTATTTTGGTGTCTCATAAAAGATAAAATAGTTCTTGTCCTAATACTTTTGCACAGTACTAAAAGCAAAAGAAACTAGTTGTAAAACTAAAAATTACAAGTACTTGTGTAACAAAACACTCCATGTGACAAACACGACAGCTTGTATCGCTATCTTCTACTGCGGCTAACCAATCCCTGTTAGAGACGCCTGCACAGTCACATTTTTATTTGTTCAACACTCGCAGATCCAACCTTTGGTTATAACTATACTTATTGTTTTTTTTTATTAAGAGAGAGCGTTATCTAGCGTGATCAACAGGTTAAACAAGGCAAGTACGCTCAAGCCATCTGTCACCATGGCACAACCATCGACACAACTATTCCATCTGCCCAATTTCACTCACAATGCTTGGATAAATTCGTGTTTTCAGGCACTTTCCAAATGTGCCACACGTTGGGATCGCCACCCAAAGCCTATAACATCACCTTCCTGATCGACTATGACTAGATTCTAATGCAGAGAATTCAATTAGAATTCGAACTTAGCACCCCGATTTCTCGTTCCGAGCCGCTATCCAATGCACCACAACGCACATCCGATCCACAAAATAAGTATAATTTAAAACACATGTTAAAACTATTAACTTCGTGGAGTGCACAAGATATTAAGTGCTTGCGTTTTATGAGGCAATCGGGGAATGTTATTGGGACATTATTCTTTTCTTTGTTTTGTTTTGTTTTTTCTTTTTTTATCGAGTTCTTACTGATGTGATAAATATCTCAATCCTTGTTATGTTAATAATTATAATAATACACTGACGTGGTTGTAGGCCGGCCATGGTCGTTGTAAATATCATGAATTTGCAGATGGCAGCATAGATTTTAAATCCAGAGTTGTCCGTGACCTGGATGACGTTCTAAGATACAAGGTAAATAACCTGTTGAAAAATCATGACTTAGTTTATTTGATTATTTTCTCGCACTCCCTTCTGTTTACTTGCTTCCCTGATAGCTACAATCTAAAAAAAAAAATATATGCAACGTCAAAAAATTACCATCAATACACATTTATATAAAAAGATTTACCAACAATACTTTTTATAGCAAAATGACCAACAAAATATATTTTATCTGCTGTTGAAGGCTTACAGTTACAATATGTTTAGTTGAAGCCATAAAATTCTGATCAAAATATTTAGATTTTGGCATTAAATTACCCATAGAGATGTTGATATGCCGCTAATTAAAAAAAATAACCAAATTATCAACCTTGCTGCTTAATCTATAACTGGGTGAGGAGCAAGACTGATGCATGCTTTTGCCAAAGGTGTCTGTGTGAAAGTGAATGTAACATACCAGGTCGGTATTCGAACCCTGCTTGCCAGCTCTCTTTCCCGCGCCGTTATACTAGTTTCCAGCACAATTTCAGATAAGGCAACCAAGGATAATTTTCCGCTAACCTCCCACCACCAAGAATATTCATTTTTGATTTTTTTATTTATTTATTTTTCTTTCGGTCACTTTTGAATGTCTGACGGGAATACTGGATCTTTGTCTCTGTTATCAGATTTGGGCGTCTCAAATCAAGTCCCACGTCTTTTCGCAATTAGAAATAACATGACTATATAAAACTAATTTATTCATAAGTCTTAATATTCATAATAGGTTACGGTTATCCATATTTTCAATATGCTTTTCCTATTACACCCACTATTATTTTTTGCTCTTTAATTTGATCTTGATATTCTAAATCATTTTCCTCGCAAATGGGCTGATATAGAGATATTAATTTTTTTCGCTATTCTTTTTTTTTTTTTTTTAAATTATGTTAGAATTTTACACGTGTAATTGATGTCTTCCTATGCTTTTTTTATATTTTGGACAAATCTAATCGTTATGATTTGTTTTGTTTTTTTTCAGTTGAATTTACTTTATTAAAAGAAAATTTAAAAACAAGTGTATTTTATTGAATTATTTTTATATGTTAATTTACTTTATTAGAAAATGTATTTCTTTATTATTTACTTTATTAAAAACAATTAAAATAAAAAAAAACTGGTTCATATTTTACATAATGCTTTTGCAAATGCCTTATTTGAAGAAATATATTCACTAATTAAGGTTTTAATCCTTATATTTTTCTGATACTGAGTTGTCTCAGTTCTGAGTTGTGTCGGTGCTCAGTCCACAGGGTTCAGTCGGCAATTTTGAGTTGTTCGTCACCCTTTTTTCCTTGTATATACACTTTTGAACTGTTATATTCTCAAAAACAGTTCCAAACCCTGTCCACTGTAAACTTAGCAATTCGATTTCCCCATTATCAATTTCCATATTCACAGCATGTAATTTACAAAGATTCAGAAAAAGATTTTTGTTACGGCTTCTGGATCTAGAGCAGTTTTTTTTTTTTTGTTTTTTGGGGGTTTTTTTTTCACACTCGTTTGAGGAACCCCTTCCAGTTACGGTTTATTGATGGGAAAAGTACCAAATCAAGACTGACGTGTTTTAAATATCGTTCCAACTTTTCAGTTATCGTTGCTGGCTTAGTTATTGATTTTATATTTATTTTTTATTGTCGTTGATGAGGAATTATGATTTCCATTAAATCGAACTTATTGTAACACCCTAAATGACCGTCCGAACAATTTCTCCGGCGGCCGTTCTCCACGCTGTGATGTTTGCCGGGAGTTTGTTGAAAATGTCGGAGCCTCAAGCTGGGGGTACAAGATTAAACTATAAGGAACGAACTTCCACAACTTGGATGAGTTGAAAGGATGCTTTATTTTGTTTAGAGTTAGCCTTTTCGGTTGGGGCAGGGGAATGTGACACACAGCTCTAACTCTAATTAATGGAGATCAACAAATCCGAACTGACCGAAACAAGAGGAACGGAGATTCTTACTTCAAGCTCGCGCCCGGCTGAACTCCCTTAAAACTCACTAACTAACTTCTATTTATTTAAAATGAATCCGGAAATCCTTTAGACCACCGGTGATAAACATTGGCGACTGTAAGTCTGAAATTTCAGTTATCTTTTTTTTTTTATCTTAATAAAACTTCCGCCGGAAAATTCTTAATGTGTGGTCAAGATACAGTAAAACACAGCCGTTGACCTGGTCATTCAAGAAACGCACCTCCTGAACTTTTATCTCCTGAACTTATCTCTTTATCACATTAAATCACTGAGTCAAATATTTACCGGAAGAGTGGTAGGATTTAAAACAGTAATCGGATACTCTTGTCTCTTCCACAATTTTCCTCATAAAAGAAAAAGCGTTTATTTATTTATTTTTTCCTCTTCTTTTTCACTTTTGTTAAATATGTTTTTAAACTATTTTCTATTCTTAACCATTTTCTATTTTAATCTATTATAATAAAATACATATATGCCTAGTTATCGTGTCACATTATTAAGGAACTGAACTTGTTCTACCTGCCATCAGCATGGCTAGTGCTTACTTTTAATAGAATAACTCATTGCGTTTTCTTGGACTCACGTTTACCACTGGCATGAAGTGCAGTGGTTATCCTGATTTCAATTGCTATGTTTACTGCTAGGAAAGTTAAATCGCTGTATCGTGCCAGATAATTTTTCTCGTCGAAATTTATCTTGCACATTTATAAAGCTATCATTCAGTGAATTTTGCTACCATATCAGGTTTGGTTCGTCTACTATATATCTCGAAATTCTTGACAAAATTCAAAGAAGGGTCTGTAATGTAATTGATCCTGACCTGACACTTCGACTTCAATCACTTTCTCGCCGACATGACGTGGCTTTCCTCTGTCTTTTCTATAAATATTTTCGTGGCAACTGTTCTGATGAGCTCTCCTTCTTGGTGACTCGACTGCGTGAATTTAAGCGTGCTACTAGAGCGTGCAACTAGATTGGGAGCTAGGTCCCATCATTTTACTGTTAAACTGGTTAGATGCAAATATGTTTTAATCCAATCATCATCATCATTCTGCGGCCTCGGCCGAGATAGAACTCACTACACCCTTCCAGTATCCCCTATTTGTCATAGCTCCTGTAAGGTCTTCCTTGGCGATAGATGTATCTCTATGTATCCTGTCTAGAAAGGTTAACTAACGAGATCGATTGTGAGATGATGGGTGCCTCCATAATACAAACGATGAAACAAGTTCATCTGTAGCACGTGCACAATGCCCAGCAAACTGGACACGTCTCTTTTGAACTAAGGTTGATATTCTTGGTAGGTCTCCATGTATCATTTCTCGAGTTGGGTGATTTCGCCATGAAAGATCAAAAACTCTAATCTAATAGTTTCTTTCATCGAACTTAGAAGTCTAGACGTCTATTCTGATTTGTCACTTCTCTGCCATCTAAAATCTTCACAAATTTAAATGCAATGCTAAACGCCATTTTCTGTCTTCCTGAACCCTATTTTTATTGTTCATTCTCTTCGCTTCTTCTCGCTAAAATTTTCTCATTATGTTTCACTCCTTGCACTCGAGTGGCATTATCGCCTTGCTTGGGACGAAAAGATTAAAAACAAAAACACATCATCCTATGGTAGGTTCTCCTTTATAAATAAACTTAATCTATCTAAACTTATTTATAAATGGAACTTTGTCTGTGTGGGTGTCTCTGTGTGTGTCTCTGTGTGTGTGTGTGTGTGTGTGTGTGTGTGTGTGTCCGTTACCTATAGACTCCGAAACGGCTGAACCGATTTTCTTGAAAATTTACACAGTTGTACTATAAGCGTCTCCGAGTGTTTTCAGCTAGGTTTTGTGTCGAGGTACCACCGATAAATATTGATGATCGAAAAAATCGGGTTATAGAAGGAGTGGTTCGATTTTAATCAAATTTGGTACACTCATAGACAAAGACATAAGAAACGATATTCAGAAGTTTCAAGGTTGCAGGTTTTACAATAGTGCAGAAAATCGATAATATATCTATATATAAAAGGTAAGATGTTTGTGTGTGAGTCTGAGCTCCAGGACCATGGATTAGTTTTAAAGCTTTCATTACACCCGAGCAACGCCGGGCTATACTGCTAGTTATATATATATATGTGTGTGTGTGTGTGTGTGTGTTTATCTTAGTGCGGCATAAGGATAATTGGGAGGGAAGATATGATTAGTAAAATTATGTCTTGCCAATCTTCAAAGAAATAATGATCGGTCTACCTTGAAAATAAACACCCGTTATTTTACGCAACTATTTTAGAGACGAGTCAGACAGCTTTATCAGTTACTATTGTTTCCATAGAATGATAAAAGAAACATTTATTTTCTTTCTTTTTTTCTTTCATATTTTTTTTGTCTTTACAGACCGAAGGAGATGCAAAAACAAGCAACTGACTGATGTTGTCGGAAAGCATTAAATCGATGACCAGGTGTCTTCTTTGAGTTCGTCTGACATTAAAAAAATGGTTCCAGACTACAAAGTTAAAACAGTTTTTTGCACCATATCTCGACGATGTCAAAAAGGATACTTTCGAAAACGTCACCGAACATTTTTACCGAGTTCTAAAACGGTAGAAATCAGCAGATGTTCGACTAATTTTAAATAACAAACGAAAAATCCTGATTACAGACATACAGACACGTGGTAAAAGAAACGCTTGATCGAAACAACACAGTTGTTGACAGAGTGCGTCTTATATAACGAATTCGAGAAAACAGTCAGATCGATATGAAAACAACTATCAAAAAAACAAAACTGATTTCCCGAGCATGCTAACGTCAGCTGAATAGAAAGAAAAAATCATTCAAATGTTATCTGTAGAAGAGTAACATAAAATATGAAGATAAAAAATACATTTTATATTATTAAAAATATCGATCTTTTGATTTGGAATTAGATAACGTGACTGTACATTATTCATCCAATGTAACTGAAACAATCAATTTGTTCTGAAGAGAGGGTGATTGAATTCTTTGGCTAAGTTTAATTTAATCACATTAACGACGTCCTTGAAATGATACACATTTTTCTGCAATTATTGTGTAATGAGATCAATAAGTAATGACATCTTTATGTCAGATCTTTTAGAGTATTGCTTAAAAGTATATTTGCGATTATTTAATTTGGAGTATTTCCATCAATTTTGCGCATAGTAAGCATTAATTTTAAATCTAAATAATTTCTCTTGAGACCAACAAATGTACACATTTAGAAACAATGTCTAGAAAAAATCGATTTAATTATGTATTAGTTACAAGAATATGCTTCTTTTAATGTGATCTAAATGTTTTACAATCACACGCAGAAATAAATAAGTACATAATTAAAGAATTTTTTTTTAATTTTTCACACCTTGATTGATTACAATGAAAATAAGATTAGTTGCAAAATGCTTCATTTACTGATACAATTAATGAAAAATAGTATACATTTTAAAATGAAGTTTGAATCTACCTTTTTCTCTCATTAAAAGATCAAATGATAAATCCCCAACTGAGCGACTAGAGGGCGTGGCGTAATGGATAACGAGACTAGTTAATCTTGTTGACTATTGGTTGTGAGTTTGATCTTTGCTGGGTGCTTCATATGAAAATCGACCCACTCAGGATTAATATGCCTTAAAATCATTGAACCTAACCTAAGATAAGGGAGTGATTGGATTTCATTTAGGTTTTAGATTATTTTGCTTTTGTTTATTTGTGTATTTTTTTTTGTTTTTGTCTTTTGCTTTTTTCGCCTTCATTACGAAATGCCGTTATGTCATCGAGTGTTGGAAGGTGGGTCATTGCAGACGACTGCACCGCAGCCAACGACAATGTCTTCCAGTACTGCAGTGGATCTGTGGAATTCTTCATATCAAGATCTAAACATATCGTCTCTTAATGCCAGCGATTTGATGCTGAACGTCCCCATATCTTCTACCAACCAGACGACATTAGGGCAAGTGAAAATCAGTGAAATGCAAATTGTCAAAGTCGTCGTCCTTATTACTGTTGTTGGTATTTTGCTGATGTCGTCGTGTCGTTTCGTTCTCAAGCTCTTCTCCCGTTATATTGTAGTTGGTAAGGATGAGAGAGACATATCGTTTGAGTAACGAAACCTGGTTCTTTTCTGAGGCCGCTTCATGTGTGTAGGCCTACCTGTCAAACACGCGGAGTCGTTCCGTGAAAAACAAAATAAAATAAAAACGGTTGGTTCAATATACGAAGATACTTTGAAACTTATCCACTAATACAAATGAAGCTTGTAAGTGACGATCTGTAAAAAGAAACCTGACTGCTGTTTTTATGCATCTCTTATCATCACCATCATGGTAGCACTTATCTACTTAAGGACACACTGCAAATCAGTTTGTGATCTCATCTTCAGCAACCATGTAAATAATTAATAAACAAGTCCTCTCCCATTTTCCACGCCCTGTGTTAAATGTTGCATGTTTTCGAAGCTCTTCAAAGTTTGACTGGGAATGATTGAATGCTATTGATAATTCTTCCAATATCATTGTCCGATGTGTATACTATGATTGTTTGTCTAACTTTTACGGATATTATTCTTCCATTTGATATGAATTACAAAACCATTTCCATAACATTTACTGTTTTCATGACTACTAACTTGTGTTCTTTAACTCCAGTATTAATATAAATTCATTTGCTTTTAGTTTCTTAGAGACGACATATCTGTCTCATAATCATTAACGTCCCAAGCCAATAATTCCTGCATTTCGTTTTACAATTAAAAATTAAATGCCTAGATGGTAAAATCTCTGTAGCAACTGGAGGAATCTACAAAGTTTTAGAAAGTTTTTGACAGGTGACAACCGGAGAAGTCATTACCTTCTCCGCCAAGAAGCGTTTTATGTTGCTAGAGAAGCTTGGAAGAAGTTAATTTGTTGCGTAAATAATGCGTTTGTAAGGGGTGAAAAAAAATGGCTCCCACATAATGGTAAGACATTAGCTAGATAAGACACCATTGCCATTTGCCTAAGTCCACTAATATCATACAGGTATCGGCGTAAAATGTGGGAGGTATTTGTGTCGCACCATATTATTACTGGATGATGCAAATGGGTTACATATTTATGAATTAACTTGTCTTTTTATTGCTAAGATAAACGACAATATCAACTGTGTACCAATGGTGTATGTTTGCAAATGAAGTGAATATGTCATCATGGATTAAGTTTATACAAATATCCGAAATATTCATCACTTCAGTTTTAATTTTTAATCATTTCACCTCAAGCAAGGCGATAATGCAGCTAAAATGCAAGGGGTTACTGGGAGTGAAAAAGAATAAGACATTTGAAGAAACCGTAAACCCAATCCTAAACAGGAAACAAAGGATAAATCACTACTCCTGTTCAATAGACTAGGAAGAAGTGTGAATTATTTTTACCTTTCAATTCCCTTTAAATTAAATTCATAATTTCTTCCTTTCTTAATATTCATTTCATTTCTGTTATTTACAGTTTTTGAAAATTCTGACAACGAATTCTGAAACGAATAACATTTCATCATTAAGTTAATTGGAAATGTAAAAATATACTAACTTCATTCTACCGGTAACACTTGCTTTCATTCCTAAAAAAACTTTTTTATTCTTCATGTTCAATTTTTTTTCTATTGTAAAATATTTTAAATTTAAAATGCAATTCTATAATAAAAACCGTTGATAATAAATTTAAATCCTACCTGTAATAATCCTGTTTTGTCAGTAAGGCTTGTATGAATTCATGACCGATATCAATAACATTTCATTCTAATTTTCAATGGTCCTTCTACTGTAAAATACATTTTTTTCCTATGATAAAACGTTATCAATACATTTAACCTATACATATAATAGCCATATTCGATCAGCAACACTTGCAATAATTATTGAACACATATGTTTCTAATTTCAAATATTGATTCATTCGTTTTCTGCGACTTACTATACCTTTGCAGGTTATTTAAAGCCAGAAAATATTTCTAGATTGTAAGGATTTTTTTTTTTTCAGATAATAGTGATTTAGTGATACAAGTCTTATTAATTAACTCATAGATGGGAGAGGAAGAGGTATTGTCATACTTTTCCCCGAGAGTATTTGCGCGTAAGTTAATATAATGAACAGAACTGGAACTGAAACTCGGCTCTTCGATTAACAACTCCGAGCCATTATCCATTACACCACCCGTACATCTAAGTTTGTGCGTTGTGGTGCAGTGGATATCGACTCGGAACGACAAATCGGGGAGTCGAGTTCGAATTCTAGTTGAATTCCTTGCATTCACTTACGCACAAATACTCTTGGGAAAGGTATTAATCCTTCTCTTCCTTCCAGTTATGGGTTAAATAACAGGATAGATTGAGTTCTACAGCCTTTTTACCGCGGAAAGCAATGGCAACCTACTCCGGGATAATCTTCTTTCCAATCAGTCATATCCCTTTCGAGCCATTATCGCCGAATGTGTGTTTCACGTATGGCACTTAATTGACTAACATCTAATCTTACAGCTGCTGGTATTCCGCACCGGTCACCCAACGTTGCTTAACTTCGGTGATCGTACGGGAATACGTGTTTATATGTGGCCGCAAACCTGATTTCAAATATATTTATATCGTAAAATTATTAGTAATACATTTAAATTCTACGTATTGAATTCCTTTTATAATTTTAAGAGTCGTCATTTTTTCAAGAATTGCTCAGTGAATTTGTTCAGGCAATTAGACTCAGTCTCTGTACTGTACCATAACATTTCGGACTATATCTTCTACAGCCTTCTTTAGCTGTACAATCAAAAGCAACGAAAGAAGGTATCTTCTCAACAGATAGAGGTCAAATAACTTCCTTTCCTTATAGATTGTACACCTGAAGAAGGCTGTACAATGGTTCAGCTGATACGTGGTGGCAACAAAAGAACTAACGCAAAAAAAGCATTTAATAATCCGAATAACTATTGGAATATAAGACCTATTCTGTTGGTAACACATTAATTGTTGACGACTAAAAAGCTCACTTTCCTTATTTTATTTTATTTCTCCCTCTCTCTCTCTCTCTCTCTCATATATATATATATATATATATATTGTTTAATTACTTAGTTGTTGGTCATAATAAAATTAGACCAGTGTACATTTGTATTAAAAAGTGTTCAATACAATTATATCGTAGAACTTTTGAATATTTTCCATTTGTAATCGAGTTATTACGCTTAATATTATCCCCATATTCTCTTCCGTTATAAAAAATCTCATGTAACCACAATAATATTTCCACTATAACTCGTTTACAAATGGAATATATATATATGCGCTCTCACACCCTGATTAAGCACTCTGGAAGAATGGTAGACTTTAAAAAAACAGTAGCTACTCTGGCATGTACGCATCGCCCATTCAGTAATGAATTAGAGCACTCTGACTATTGGGCGTGTATAATGATAATATACACGCTAAAAAGTCTGCCTTCTTCTACCGAGCGCCCATAGCCCGGAAGTGGGGTTGCCGACTGGCACCGATTCGGTAGGGTTTCAATCCTGGGTTAAAAGCAATCGGAGTCTGGCCGTGCTGATGGGCTGTGATGCAGCGAGGCGGGTCTGTCTGTGGATGACTATATATATATATATATATATATATATATATATATTCCGTAATTTCCTCTCCGGCGAACTACGTATCGCATACAACACAATCTTATTTTTCTCATTCTGTGTGCTGTGTTCCTTTAAGGCGTGAGAGATCATGGCTCTTCACAAGTTTTTTTTCTTATTTGCAGCTAAATTTTGTCTTTTTACTATCTCTCCTAACCCCTGTTCTACCAAACAATTACACAATCTCATTCTTCTGTCTCTCTTGCCTTCAAAATGTCTAGTGAGAGTAAAATTTTCTAAACTGAGTATTTGCCCTAGAAATTTCAACTCTTTCAGTTTGTTTCTATTTTCCTAAAACTTCTTCATTGCTCACCTTTTCAGTCTGTTCTGTTTTTAGCATACTTAGTAGAACTTCATTTCTGTTGCTCCAAGTCTCCTCTTCCTCTATCAGGAAGTTGTTCAGAATTCACTGTCATATACGAGAACTAATATTACATAACAGTTCAGTAAACTGTACATGAAAAAAATATAACCGATACAACATAATATTATCACCATATTATCTTCCGTTATAAAAATCTCATGTAACCACAATATTTCCTCTATAACCTTTCACACACACACACATATATATATATATATATATATATATATATATATATATATATAGTAGGTCGCACCATATACTAATTTATATTTTTCTATGTTTCAGGTTTGATATCAAATCTGAAACAGAAAAAATAAAAATTAGTATATGGTGCGCGACTTCTGGGACACCCTATATATAAATATATCGCATTGTTTATTCAGTAATGAATTAGAACACTCTAACTACTGGCGTATGTTTACATGGTATATCACACGCTAAAAGCTTGCTTCCTCCTACCGAGTACCCATAGCTCAGAGGTAGAATCGCCGACTGACGCCAATTCGGGTAAAAGCAATCGGATGTCTAACCGTACTGATGAGCTGTGATACAGCGAAACAGATCTGTCTGCGGATGACTATATATATATATATATATATATATATATATAAACCCAAAAAATCTGAGTTCAATAAAGAAGACATCAACGCTACAAACTGAGCACTCCTATAACAAATTCTTGATTTAATGCCATTAAACTGCTATTAAGGCCTTTATGTAGGCAGAGCAAATATCTGCTTGGGAAAAAGTAAATCGTCAAGAAATTTATTTTTTAATAAAATAGATTGACATATCAGAAATATAGAATGTCAATTTAGTTCATTAAAAATAAATGACATTACAATTTACTTTATTAAAGAAAATTAAAAACAAAAAATGCCTCATTTTTTTTTTTTTTTGTATTTTTCAGTTTACTTTATTAAAAATTAATTAAAAACAAGGGTATTTTATTGAATTATTTTTACTTGTCAATTTACTAAATTAGAAAATAAATTTCTTGACGATTTTATTCGAAACAAAAAACTAATTAAAAACAAGAAAGCTAATTATCAAAAACAAAGAACTCATTTATATTTTACATTTCGCCTTCTGAAGTACCTTATTTGAAGAAAAATTTTAACTAATTAAAGTTTTAATCCTTAATAAATTAATTTTTATTTTGTTATAAAAAATGTTATGTCTTTCTGATACTGAGTTGTCTGGGTCCTGAGTTGTCTCAGCCCAGAGTTGTCCCAGCGCTCAATCGGTGGTATTAATTTCGCTACGTTGAATTGTCTTGAAACTAATAAGTAAAAGTGCAATTACGGGGATGGGGGAATGATTTCTGGCTTGCTAATTTCGTAAGCCATAAGTAATTAGTTTTATCCTCCCTGTTACTGTGACCAACTTTAAGGCCATGATAAGTTTTATAGACTTCTACATTAGCTTCGGATTGTTGTTATAAGGTTTATCACAGAATATGTAAAATAAAGCGAGAAGAAAAGCGAAAAAAAAAAACATTAATTGCAAGAAGATAGAATGGATGGTTGTTACCAGAAGGATGAGTCCAAAGTAAGAGTTACAAATCGAAGGTACCAAAATTAAACACGGGCTGAAATTTTAAAATCTGGGAAGTGTTTTAACAGAGGACGGAAAGTGTAACACTGAAATCCGAAGGCGGAGGATAGCCAAGGAAGGACTCCAAAAACTAAGCAGAGTACTAAGAAATAAGAAAATTTCGCTAGAAACAAGGAAATAAGTGGTGAACTTCTACGTGATAGATATATTTTCCTGTATGGCAGTGAATCCTGGACGATCTCTTCAAGGAGGAAGAGGAAACTTAAAGTAACAGAACTGTGGTTCTACAGAAGGATGCTGAGGATATCATGGATCAAGCAAGTGAGCAACCTTGAAGTTTTGGAGAAAATAGAAACAAAAAGAAACCTAATGCTTGACATCAGGAAGAGAGAGTTTAGGGTGGTAGAAGGGCACTGAAAATCTTATACTCACAGGACAGAAAATCATTAGTGTCAAAATTGCAATATGAGCTCTGATAAAAAATACTAGAGAAAACCATTAACATCAAAAATTGCAATATGAACTCTGGTAAAAAAAAAAAAAAAGGTTTATAAGTCCCAGAAATTCAGTTGTTCTTGTCCTTAAGGACACATGGCACAATGTATATAGACGTTGGTTACTTAACTCAAAGAGTTGTGAGTTCAATACCAGGCTACAGCAGAGATAACACATGCCTACCAAAAGAGCTTCTCACAAGGAATGAGAATAATATACCCCAGTGATTTTAATAAAGGGTTCGGTTCGAAATTCTTAGCACCTGAAGAAGGCCGGAGCGTACAACGGCTAAAACGTTGTACAAATAGCAATGATGAGGACAATAATGTTAATAGTGTAAAAGCATGTCATCCTTGGTGAACTTGAACAAATGGATGGCGGAACAGGGCTTAGGAGAAATAACAAAGACAAAGTTCATTAAGAGTTACAGAAAGTTGTGGAGAGTCATGATCACCAACATCCTTAGTTGATACGGCACATAAAGAAGAAATTACTGGTCTTTGGCAGTGAATTTAAACATGAAATTATCGAAAAAAATGTTTACAGTTCATTATTTCCGGTTACAAAATCCAAACTGTACAAGAAAGAATAAACATTTTATTTGGGGATTTCGATGTGGTGTAATGGTTAGCAAGCTTGTTTCGCCAGATCAAATGCGTCTGAGTAGTACATCTAGGCTACGCTTAGTAAATTGCAACTATTATTTAGTAACCAAAACAAATACTTTTACAATGTATGACCAACTGTATATATTTTTTTATCTCTAAATATATCAATCACAGACACATTTCAAATCTTTATCAGCAACATTGAATCTGAACTTAAACGTGAAAACTAATAAGCTTCGTAAATATAAATAGCTTTTATTTTTACGCTATTTTTTACCCAACAGAATGCTCAAAAGCCACTCAATGTAGATATCTACTGAACAGAGTTGTTTTTTAGACGCAAAAATTATAGACTATGAGTATATATAGGATATATAATTGCTGATCTCTGAATTGGAGTGTTTCGGGAGTTTATTCCACAAAAGAGCGGCTTGCTGGGAGAAACTGTCTAAATAGACCTTCCTTCTTTCCAAAGGAATACAACTGGGCGTAAAGATTTGAACTAGTTTAACTAAAATAGGTAAGGAAATATAGTTCCTTTTTATTCTATATGTCCTCTTCCATTTAGGACGTTGGCGATCAGTTTTTTCCATAATTTTCCGCTTTAAATAAAGTTCTTTAGAGCTTTATTTAAATTTTGTCTTTTTGTTACCGCTCCTAAACTTTGTTACACCATCCATTTACTCAAATTTGCAAGGTAAGATACACATTGTTTTCCTGTCCCTCATTAACTTCAATCTACCTTGTGAGTATCAAATTTTCCAAGCCTACTTTCATCGTTATGTGCCGTTAACACTTCAAGTGTCTCTTCCTGATGTTAAGTATAAATGTCTTTTTTGTTTCTATTATCTCAAAGTTTTGTCGTTGCATTACACAGCTTTACTCATCTTTTTCCCAAGAACTTCTACTCTGTGAAACAATTCCCACATGGATGAGTAGTTGAACACTACAATCATAATCTCTTCAAGTCAAGGGTCAATCGTTATCTATCCTTCTTATTCTCATAATTTTCTCTTTTCACCTTCTCTTTCATTCATATAACACACTTCATTCGTCATGAACTTTTTAATAATAACACTCTACATTGTGGGATTTTCGATCCTTGTATTGGAAAACCTTACTATATATAAAAAAGTACTTATGGATTTAAGAACAATTATACAAAAAAGAACTTCAATTTACCGAACGATACTGTATAGGGAACAGTGAGAATGTAAATCCACAAAAGGTGTGAGACATGGAAGAATTTACTTTTTCTTTGGCCGCTCAAAACATTACAGGCTTACTGCCTATCACGTTGAATACACCGGTTCTCGCTCGATCACCGAAGTTAAGCAACGTTGAGCCTCGTCAGTACTTAGATGGGTGACCGCTTGGGAATACCAGGTGCTGTAAGCGTTTAGTGACGGATGTGCGTTGTGGTGCAGTGGATATATGCTCGGAAAAGGAAATCAGTGAGCCGAGTTCGAATTCCAGTTGAATACCCTGCATTCACTTAAGCACTGGTACCCTTGGGAAAGGTATTAATCCGTCCATTCCCTCCAGTTAGGGGTTAAACAACAAGGGTAAGACATGGAGGCCCTGCCCTTAGAAAACAAATCCTAATGAATCTTGATACTCGAAAAGAAAAAAGTATTACTAGACACAAAACTTATATAAAAACAACAATAAGTTGTTGAAAGAAAAAGGTATTACCAGCAATAAATAAATAAAATTTAGATGGCAATAAATGACCCACCGAGGTTGATATGCCATAAAAATAAAACAGCCAACTAACCAAAACATTACAACGATTCTTCGGCAATCAGTCAAATCACCCATTAAGATTGTAACAAGATTTTGTCTCTAACAACGCATATTTTCTTCGAATAGACCCCTTCTTATTCTTTGTTTGCTTCTTGCTCGTCAAGTCCTGTGTTATTTATTTTATGAATGCATTATATGTATTCTTTATTCTTAAATTGCACAGAAGTGACCAAATCTATACTATTTCGTGACCAGAAGATTATTTATAAATCTATGCTTAGTAGAGAAGGTTGATTTTTCAATTTTTCCCAAAATAAACTTTGGACAAGTCTACATAGTTGGGACTTATGAGATAAAAATTCACACTAAATTTTAGATTCCTTGTTTTAAATCCCTTTTGAGAAAACACAATCAAAAATCGGCATGGAAAATGCGTTTAAAAAGCCATTCATTTTGACTATATTTTATATATTTTAAAAATGGTATCACCCCGTGCAAGGCAGTTATGCCACTAAGACATATACATAAAAACTAATTTAATCCAAATATTCATATAATTACATTATCAAAGTTTTCAGTGTAAAAGCCTTTAGAAACAAACGAATGTTTTAGTTGGCGACATAGGGATTTTTCAAGAATGTGTCTGTCTTGCTTCAAATCCATAAACATGAGAAGCTACAAATGATTATTTCACTGTTCTTTCAACACTTAGAATTTGAAGGAAAATCATGAAACTCTAATTTGCGTTATTTATAAGATATGCTTGAATTTCATTTTCTGAAAATTTTTCAGTGGTTGCAGGTCCACAAATTCCAAATGTAATTGATTAATTGTGACTTCAAGATTGAAGATATTTTATTCAACGTTTTCTTGGGTGGCTTTCAACTTCTGAAAGGTTAAAAAATCAATATTCTATTCTTGTATCAAACAGTACCTACCCTATCGCTTTCAAAGAGACAAGATTCAAAATTATTCTCTGGTGATTTTGCCTCGATAGTTTTTATTACTCTTTAGTGTTCCATATCATTGCGAGATGATGATTAAATACTTATATTATCTGCCTGTATACAAATGTATCTGCCCTAGCTTTTTCAAATAGTTCAAAGATAAATAAGCTATGGAAAAGTTTCTTCGTAATATTATTGGTAAACGGATTTGTGGTGCGTTCTGGTAGCCCCAAAACAGCATAAATAGCGATGCTATTTCGAAACGAGGATTGATAAAAAATATTGGGACCATTGCAATGATCAGTCAGTCAGTTAAGTGCCATACGTGATGTACGCTTGGGTGATCATGTCTCTTTAGAGACATGACTGACTGGGCAGAAGATTATCCCACAGTAGGTTGCCATTATTTTCTGCGGTAGATTGGTTGCCAGCGGTAGATTGGTTGCCAGCCAAGGCTATAGAACCTAATCTCTCCTACTATTTAACCCATAACTAGAGGGAAGAGACAGATTAATACCTTTCCCAAGGGTATATGTGCGTAAGTGAATGCAAGGAATTCAACTGAAATTCGAACGCGGCTACTCGATTTCTCGTTCCGAGCCGATATCCACTACACCACAAAATTGCAATGGTAACGAACCTAAAGTATGAAGAGGAAATCCGCTTGGCACAGATTGACCTTGAATTTTGTCGCGCATACGCACTGAGTTACTCACTTACTTCCATTGTTTATAGCAATGCTCATAAGGAATGTGTGCAGATTGTGGTTCTCACCACAATACAGAGATTCATCAGTGACCATGGCTTGTGCACTATGTCTTAGGTCCGACAACCGCCATAATCCCCATCGTTCCTTTTCAAAAGTCAAATCCCATTTGAAAGGAACAAGAATTCAAGACGTTGGGGAAATCGAAGAGAATGCGACGTGGCAGGTTCCCTATCCCCCGAAAAAAACGTTCAAGAAATATTTCCATCAATGGAAACGACACTGCGTAGTTAAAGTGTGCGTCTTCAGAAAAGGGATACTTTGAAGGGGACTAAATGCTGTGTTGTATTTTTCTTTTTATAGCACCAGTCACGATAATTTTAAACCACGTATCTCAGTGAATGAAGGCGGCCAACTCACCCTCTGAGATAACTTTTAATTCCAACAAAAGCATCATAATAAATTGTTCCAATGGAACCAGCACGCTGTTACTGATATGTACGACATACAAGGATTCAAAAATGGTAACATTCATCAGTTTTGTTATATGAATATTTATATCTGTTATTTACGGACAATGATGATGTGAATGGAATGTCTGAAGGTGTGAATTAATTCCTTTTTTATGTATTGATATAATTTTCTTTTTTCTCAGCCCTACTTAAAACGTTTTTAAATATTCAGGACACTTCAATTTTGTCGGTAGATTATAAGGCATTTGATGTGATCTAAAAACGCTGTTTTTTATGTCTTAACTCAATAAAAAGTGTCTCATGATGTTTCTTCGCAAACAATGCAACAGAACTGAATCAAGTTGGATGCATATCAAAATTTATTCATATTTATTTAATATAAACTGTAACATTGTTTATAAAAATATTCTATATCTTTGTTTATTGTTCTGTTTTTATTTGGGTTTCTTTGTCTTTTTTCTCTGTTCCTTGATCTTCTTTTGTAACAGAGCATTGGCCGTTACTGAGTCATATTAATGCATGAAATATTGTTTAATGATATGACGTAATGAGAGACTTCGCAATTCTGAGCGAAGGCTTACGGTCACATCACTTTAAAACATCGGTTCCTGTACGATCATCGAAGTTAAAAAAACGTAGAGCCTAGATGGATGAAAGCTTGTAAATACCAAGTACTGTAAGCTTATATGTGCGGGTTGTGTAATAGATAATGGCTTGGAATTGTGCATCGAAGAGATGAGTTTCAATTCCCGTTGGATTTGTTATATTCACTTAAGCGCAAATTCCATTGAGAAAGGTATGAATCCACCTCTTGTTCCCCAGCTATGGATTAATTAATAAGACTTGTAACGCTAAATTATTATTATCACCAAAAATAACGCTTATACGAAACGAATAAATCAATCCTGGGCGACGGAATAGAAATATTATACGAAGAAAAATATGGGACAGTGAGTAATAGAGTTAGAATCTGGTGAGAAAAAGTTCAGGTTAGAATTATTAATATGAACCTATAAAATGCTTATGAGAAAGGCATCGGGCGGATTTAATAACTAAAATACTTCACCTAGATCCACAAACCCTGATGATGTTACTCATATATTTTGCTTAAATTCTGCAAAACACAGATGGAACTGGGAAATGTTTATTTAGAATCTTATGTGGCAAATCGTACACAGAAATAAAATATTTGGCCTTGGTTACTTTAGAAGAATAAGTCACTAGCAATACTAATGGGAATTACTTTAACAAAAAGGTTCTTTGTGCGAATGACTAACTAATCACAGTTTACGTTAGAAGCGTTAACCTTATAAGCGTATACACGCGCCATTTTTAAGCAAACCGCATACGTAGACAGCAGATGGCAGACGAATAGAAGACAGAAACATGAAGGCAGATTATGGAAAAGCTTCTGTCTGTATTCGTCGAATTTTCAAGCAGCATTGAAGTTGGCAATACGCCCGCATTTCATCCATTACATATCATTCAATGTCTTTAGGGAAGAATAGAACTTACTGAAGTCGAACCGCATGGATGTGATGTCTGCAGTTTTTATATTTTATCATCATTAATAAACTGTTGATGACTTTATCAACAAAGTTTGTCCTTTCTGCTAGGGAATTCTTACCTTTCAAGAAAGTCTATCAGATTAAGGAAGACGCTATGATCGAAACATGGCTGGATGCATTTCCACAAAACTAAGCCACGACCCGTTGGCGTGAATATTTCATCCTAACTGGTACACAATGTAAAGGAAGATTTCCACTAGACGATACAGCTGTGAAGGGGACGAACCACGCCCAATTCAAGCATCTTTCTCCGAACTATGATACTGGGGATCATGATTAAAAGTTAGAATTTACGTCGGGAAAACAGCGATGTGAGATTCGGTTGCCATGGCCAAGGATGCATTCCAGAAGCTGAGTAGAGTATTGAGAGACAGGAAAATTTCACTAGAAACAAAGAAAAGAGTACTTGATTACTGTATGATGTCTGTTATTCAATATGGTAGTGAATGCTGGACAGTATCATCAAAGATTAAGGAAATACTTGAAGCAAACGAAATGTGGTTCTTCAGAACGATGCTGAGGACACTCTTAACCGAACATGTGAGCAACGATGGGAGAATGAAACCGAAAAGGAAACTAATACTTAACATCAGTAAAAGACAGCTTATGTTCCTGAGATATGAAATGAAGAAGGAAGGCTTAAAGAATCTGATACTCACAGGCCATATAGGGAGAAAGAGAGAGATGAAAGCAACGCGTAACATACTTGATAGGCTTGAGCAAGTGGATGACAGAGTGGAGTTTGGGTGGGGTAACAGGAAAAAACATGCTAAGAGCCACTAGGGATAAGGAGATATGGAAGGCCATGATCGCTTATGTCCTGAATAGATACGGCACGAAGAAGAAGAAGAAGAAGAAGATACAGTGACCGGGTCACAGTCACTCCCGTATCATGTTTGATGACCAGTGACATATTTAGGGTGCAATGTTACTAATTATGAATAAATTGACCCACAATGAATTTTAAATATGCAAACAAATTAAATGAAATCTACAAGAGTAGTAATTACAAGAAGATAGAAAGGATAGTTGTTACCAAAAGGATGGGTCCAAATAAGAATTAAAAATCGGAGATACCAAAATCAAACAAGTTCAACAATTTAAATATCTGGGAAGTGTTTTAACAGAGGGTGGAAAACGTGACACTGAAATCAGAAGGTATATTGGGATAGCCAAGGGAACATTCTAAAAGCCGAGCAGAGTAATAAGAAATAAGAACATTTCGCTAGAAACTAAGAAAAGAGTGCTGAAATGCTACAAAAGTTATATCCTGCTATATGGCAGTGAGTACTGGACGATCTCTTCAAGTATGAAGGGATTTGAAGCAACATAAATGTGGTTCTACAGAAGGATGCTGAGGATACCATGAACCGAACATTTGGGCAACTACAAAGTTTTTGAAAAAATGGAAACAAAAAGGAAACTAACACTAATCATCCGGAAGATACTGTTGAGGTTTCCGGTACAAGCAGATTTTCTGTGAGATTTTCCAAGCCCTTCTTCTGCGGAAGGAGGGTTTGAAAAATCTTACACTTACAGGACAGAATGATGGCAAGAGAGACAGAAAACAATGCATGACATAATTGATGAACTTGAATAAATGGATGGCGTAACAGGGCTTAGGAGAAATAACATAAAGACAATGTTCATCAAGAGTTACAGGATGTTGTGAAGAGCCATGATCATCAAAATGTTGAGAGCGCACGGCACATAAAGAAGAAAAGTCTTATCTTTGGTAGTTAATTTAAACATGAAAGTATCGATAAAATGTTTACAATTTTAGGCTACAAAATCAAATCAGATAAAATTGTTCAGATAAGACCTAAGTAGATTTATTTACATAGTCAGTCAGTCAGTCAGTCAGATAAGTGCCATACGTGAAACACGCTTGGGCGATCATGTCTCGAAAGCGACATGACTGACTGGGCAGAAGATTATCCCACAGTGGGTTGCCATTGCTTTCTGCGGGAGATTGGTTGCCAACCAAGGCTATAGAACTTAATCTATCCTGCTATTTAACCCATAACTGGAGGGAAGAGACGGATTAATACCTTTCCCAAGTGTATTTGTGCGTAAGTGAATGCAATGGATTCAACTGGGATTCGAACTCGGTTCCTCGATTTCTCACTCCGAGCCGATATCCACTGCACCACAACACACATAGCACTGCCTAAAAAAAAAAAACAGGCGCAAACAAATCTGAACTCTATCAGACAATCAATCTAATGAGCCATATAACGAAACTGTTCATACGAATTCTTATGAATACTGCGCGTAGCATAATCAGAACGGAAATAGGACAAGAACATTGCGGCTTTGTCAAAGACAATGGAACAAAGAACTCGAAAATTATGTTCAGAATATTATCAGAAATAGCAATACAAATGTAGAAGAGCGTGTACCTTTGTTTAAATTATTAGGAAAAGGCGTCCGATAAAGATCTTTTGGGACTGCTCAGTAACCTTGATATATTTCGAAAGGATATTAGAATAATCACGAACCTATAATGGCAGCAAATTGCCTGTATACAAATAGAAAATGAGTTCTGCATATATATAAACATAGAAAGGTGTGTAGGTCATGGATGTGTCTTCTCACCGGAATTATTCAACTCATACAGGGAAGCGTTTCTAGGGGAACAAGAAGTCCTATCAGGATTTATTATTGATGGGCACAGTCTTAAAACATAAGGTATACAGATGACACAGTGTTGATAGCAGATACGGAAAGAAAAATACAAAACCTCCTAAAGAAGGTTGTGAAGGAAAAGGAGAAGAAATTATTAAACGTCGATTACAAGAAGATAGAATGGATGGTTGTTACCAAAATGATGAGTCCAAAGTAAGAATTAAAAATCGGAGATATCAAAATCAAACACGTGCGGGAATTTAAATATCTGGGAAGTGTTTTAACAGAGGATGGAAAGTGTGACACTGAAATCTGAAGGTGTATTGGGATAGCCAAGGGAACATTCTAAAAGCCGAGCAGAGTAATAAGAAATAGGAAAATTTCGCTAGAAACAAGGAAAAGAGTGCTGAAATGCTACGTGATTTTTATCCTGCTATATGGCAGCGTCCACGGCTATATCGTGGTGAATACACCGGTTCCCGTCCGATCACCGAAGTTAAGGAACATCGAGCCTGGTCAGTACTAAATGGGTGACCATTTGGGAATACCAGGTGCTGTAAACGTAAGGACCAAGAATGGTTCACCGGTCCTCCAGATTTGGGGGTTGGGTGCAGAGCTAACAACCCTGCCCCATAAAAAACAGTTTGTTACAGAAACAGCAACAAAAAGTTGCTACCCTATGCATGGTGTGATGGATAAATGATGATGATGATGATATGGCAGTGAGTGCAGGACGATCTCTTCAAGTATGAAGGGATTTGAAGCAACATAAATGTGGTTCTACAGAAGGATGCTGAGGATACCATGAACTGAACATTTGGGCAACTACAAAGTTTTTGAAAAAATGGAAACAAAAAGGAAACTAACACTAATCATCCGGAAGATACTGTTGAGGTTTCCGGAGCAAGCAGATTTTCTGTGAGATTTTCCAAGCCCTTCTTCTGCGGAAGGAGGGTTTGAAAAATCTTACACTTACAGGACAGAGTGATGGCAAGAGAGACAGAAAAACAATGCATGATATAATTAATGAACTTGAATAAATGGATGGTGTAACAGGGCTTAGGAGAAATAACATAAAGACAATGTTCATCAAGAGTTACAGGATGTTGTGAAGAGCCATGATCATCAAAATGTTGAGAGCACACGGCACATAAAGAAGAAAAGTCTTATCTTTGGTAGTAAATTTAAACATGAAAGTATCGATAAAATGTTTACAATTTTAGACTACAAAATCAAATCAGTATAAAAAGGATTAACATTTATTTGGACACTTCGATGTGGTGTAATGGTTAACAAACACGTTTCTCCAGATCAAATACGTCTGTGTAGTACATCTAAGCTAAACTTAGTAAACCGCAACAATTATCTCGTAACCGAAACAAATATTTTTACAATTTATGACCAACCGTATATATTTTTGTTATTTCTAAATATAGTAGCCACGGATACATTTTAAATATTTATCAGGCAGTCAGTTTAGTCCCATCCGTAATACACGCTTGAGTGATCATGTCTCTTACGAGACATGACTGACTAGAGAAAAATGTTTGTTTCCCCCGCAGTAGGTTGCCATTTTTTCTGCCGTAGACTGGTTACCAACCAAGGCTATAGAACCAAATCTGTCCTGCATTTCAATCCGTAGCTGAAGGGTGAAGAGGCGGATTTATACCTTTGCATCTGAGGTATGCACGTAAGTGGATGCAGCAAATTCAACTGGAATTCAAAATTGGCTCTCCATTGCACCATAATGCACATCATTGCAGGAAATGTCATTCTGCAATTAATTGTTTAGATAAATTAAATACATCTCTTGTTTAATTAAATACCTCTCTTGTTTAATTAAATACCTCTCTTGTTAATTGTTTAGATAAATTAAATACCTCTCTTGTTTAATTAAATACCTCTCTTGTTTAATTAAATACCTCTCTTGTTTAATTAAATACCTCTCTTGGTAATTGTTTAGATAAATTAAATACCTCTCTTGTTTAATTAAATACCTCTCTTGTTTAATTAAATACCTCTCTTGTTAATTGTTTAGATAAATTAAATACCTCTCTTGTTTAATTAAATACCTCTCTTGTTTAATTAAATACCTCTCTTGTTTAATTAAATACCTCTCTTGTTAATTGTTTAGATAAATTAAATACCTCTCTTGTTTAATTAAATACCTCTCTTGTTTAATTAAATACCTCTCTTGTTAATTGTTTAGATAAATTAAATACCTCTCTTGTTTAATTAAATACCTCTCTTGTTTAATTAAATACCTCTCTTGTTAATTGTTTAGATAAATTAAATACCTCTCTTGTTTAATTAAATACCTCTCTTGTTTAATTAAATACCTCTCTTGTTTAATTAAATACCTCTCTTGTTTAATTAAATACCTCTCTTGTTAATTGTTTAGATAAATTAAATACCTCTCTTGTTTAGTTCACTACGCATAAGATTTCCGAAATTTTTTCTTAATTTTCGTTTTTTTCTTTTTTCTTTTTTTTTGTTTTTGTTTTTTGTTTTTGTTTTTGTTTTTTTGTTTTTTGCAAGAAAAAGCAATGTGTAGATATTTACTAAATGTACTAACTACGTTAATGTAAGAACCGAATTCCCATAGGAACCACGGTGTCTACGACACAAGATTAATATATGTTTCGGTTTGTGAATCATCTATCTATCTATCTATCTATCTATCTATGGTAGGCGCTAAAATCAGATTACACTATTGTCGAAGCAGAAACATAACCAAAGTCGCTTTATACCCTTATATCAATATCAATTATATCTTTGAAATATTAATAACAATATTTTTAATATATTATTAATAACGATAACAAAATCTGTATTTCGCAGGGAAAAAAGGGTTGATCGGCATGTTTCTAGAGGAATAACGCTTTCAATGTAAGCAGGTTTTTGTAATTAAAGTGCACACTATCAAGAGATATATCATTAAAAGTAACAAATAAAATGTTATTTTATCTTTCCTTGGTCTGACTTCCACTGCAATTACACCACTAGTCATGTAAAATAAATAATAATACTAAATTAATGAATTGTAATCTCTGCGATCCCCAGGGTAGGGACAGATGAGTGAATATTTAATTTGAAATCTATTATTATACTGGTTTACCCATGTCTTAAAAAATGACACTATATTTGTTAAATCATTCTTATTATTAGTTTTTTTTACTGGTAAGTCTTTAAATGTCTTTTCCAATAATAATTGTTATGCTCTACTCTTTGATAGAGTCTGTCTTTTCACCTATGGTCTTCGTAAACATTTTTTAACAGCCCACCATTGTCATAGCAAAAGACACTTGTCGGTTGTCGTTGCTAATGCAAATGTGATAGTTATTTATCTGTCTTATACTGGCAACGTTAAAAGCTACAGACAATGCAGACAAAAAATATAAACTAATATACGTAGTGCATTATCTCGTAATATCTCTGACAATAAAGAATAAAGAAACGTGGCACTTACCGTATTTCATTGGACTCTCCTGTATTTATATTTTATATTATGAAAATAATGTCACTTAAAGTATATTTATTACTTATTGTTTTTGCACTCTGCTTTTTTATTGTATCGATCATTTCCCTTCGTGACTTTGTAAGCATCTTCCCACAGATCACTATTGTCATAACAAATACGCTGTCACCGGGTGTCTCCAGTACATGGAAGAAAACAATAGTAAAAAATATTACAGGACCTCGCCACTGTAATGAAGTTAATTCGAATATAGAAAAAAAGGTTACAGGCATTAGAGACAAAAAAATTAACATAATTCAATATATTATTTTCTGTTTAAATTTATGCAATATTTCTTTTAAGCATCTCACAGCAAGTAAGACGATAATGCAACTAGAACGTAGGGAGTTAAAGTTAAAGATATGAGAAAAGTGAGAATGGGGAGAATTGAGGAAATCAGCAAAAGGAACAGGGCCCAAGACGACAGAAGATGGCGATTGATGTTGCATTTAAATTTTTGAAGACTGTAGTTAACAGGAAAGCAAGAAACCGGAAGTGACTTCCACAGGCGAGAAGTACGAGAAAAATGTTTACATCTAGCTAGTTCAACTGTAAATTGATGAGACCTAGTTGCCAATCTAGTAGCACGCTTAAATTCATGTATTCAGGGCACCAAGGAATAAAAAGCTCATCAGAGCAGCTGTCATGAAAATATTTCTAAAAAAGACAAAGGGAAGCCACGTCACATCGTTGAGAAAGTGACTGAATTCGAGTATTTTTATTAATATTATTATTACTAGTACAATCTAACCCGGTGAAGGAAATAGAATTAGTTTCTAAAATTCAATCACCTGAAGAGGGCCGGATCGTACAACGACCGAAACGTCGTCAATATAGCAACAAACATGAGGGCAACAATCTATACAATGTAAATAGTGTAAATAAATACAATACGTCATGTCAGAAATATAGACGAATATATCCGAAGTCTTTTGTACCACCCCAATGGTCCGTCCTAACAATTTCTCCGGCGGCCGTTCTCCACGCTGTGATTTTGCCGGGAATTTGTAGAAAATGTCGGCCGGACAGCTGGGGGTACAAGATTGACTATAAGGAACGAACTTCCATAACTTGGATGAGTTGAAAGGATGCTTTATTCGTTTAGAGTTAGCCTTTTCGGTTGGGGCAGGCGAATGTGACACACAGCTCTAACTCTAATTAATGGAGATCAACAAATCCGAACTGGACGAAACAAGACGAACGGAGATCCTTACTTCAAGCTCGCGCCCGGCGGGACTCTCAACTCTCTAACTTGTCTTAACTTTCTTAACTCAACTTAACTTAACTTACTCGAAAAAAACACCTGAATTTATCTAAAATTGACCGGAAACCCGGAAATCCGGAAATGCTCTAGACCACCGGTGACAAACACCGGCGACTGTAAGTCTGAAATTTCAGTTATCTTTTTTTTTATCTTAATAAGGCTTCCGCCGGAAAAGGCTTAATGTGTGGTCAAGATACAGTAAAGGACAGCCTTTGACCGGGTCATCGAAAACCTATCCGCTGACCTTTATCACTGAGTCAAATATTTACCAGAGGACAATTTTCCTCATAAAAGAAAAAGCGTTTATTTATTTTTTTCCTCTTCTTTTTCACTTTTGTTAAATATGTTTTTAAACTATTTTCTATTCTAATCTATTTTCTATTTTAATCTATTATAATAAAATACATATGTCTAGTTATCGTGTCACACTTTGATAAAATAATCTTGTTCGTTTGTAGATACAAGTTGAAAAACGAACATGCTCAAAAATTTTTTTTTTAATCTAAAAACCCGAATCTCTTTACCCAGATTTATTTATATTTTATGAGAGGTTTTCACTTCAAAAGCCGCTCACCTCATAAAAGAGGGAAAGTTTACGTGTAAGCGTGTCAAGGTAAGCCCTCAGAAAAAAAGATATAAAAAGCTAGCCAGGTACTAAACACACGGGTTTTAAGTCAAATCACTGGATCTATCCAACGCTTTTATCCATTGAGCTTCAAGGATTTAGATCCAGTGACTTGACAAAGAGCTATGAGTTCAATACCTGGCAACAGCAGTAGTAAACAAAAAACTTAGGGAGTTGAGTTAAAGATAGATAACTAAAACATCCAGAAGGGGCATGGTTCATGGAACAAAATAATCTACCCCAGTGATTAAAATAAAGGGTTCAGTTGAAAATCACAAACAGCGGAAGAAGGCTGGAGCGTACAAACGCCGAAGCGTCGTGAATATGGCAATAAATATGTCCGTACAATGTAAATAATGCAGATAATTACAATACCTTATCTTAGAAATATAGACAATTATATAACCACTTTCTCAGTTCGATGGTCAAAAATGGCATTTAGTGTATGAAGCATTCAGGCGTCAGTTCATCTAACTTCGTGGACTTATGTTACAGAATCACAAAGAAATGTACCAGATAACGGAAGCCAAATCACTTGAGGACTTTCCACAGCAGCATGTTAATGTTAAATTTACTTGCAAAAAAAATTATTCTTACAATACAAAAATAACTTTAAAAGAGTTGATAAGCTGTAAAAAAAAGGACAAATAAAACTTATTCGAGAGGTGTGATGAAAATATTTCTACTTGACCTACTTCCAAAGATATGACTCAGTGAGAAAAACTATTTAATCTCTTGTTCGGGCAGAACTTTTCAATGCCCAACTCGAATACCATGGATCAACAGCAATTCTGCGGTAACAACAACTCCAAGAAATTGATCGAATAAATCTTTGCTTTTAGTATTTATTACCTGCCAGCATAGCAATCAGCTGTCACATTTCTAAGGCGGTAGGCAATCTGCTACATTTCCAAGTTACAGTGAGAAAAAGTATATATTTTTAACATCTTACTAACACATTGTTACACATGCTTTTTATTTGTTTTTTTTGTTTTTGTTTTTTTTTTTTGTTGTTGTTGTTTTTTATAATCGCATCGCCCCAAGCAAGGCATTTTACTGCCACTGTTGAGCAGGGGGTTACATCGAAGGTAAGCTATGAGAAAGAGTGACAGGTTACAGGGGGTGTCAGGAAGAGGGTAGGAGAAGAATGAGAATACTGCTGAGAATGGAGTGGACGAAGAAAGAAGCATGAGAGAGAGAGAGAGAGAGAGAGAGAGTGCAGGTTAGTGAGAGAGGAGATTACTATTGACTTTACATTTGAATTTTTGAAGATTGTAGCTGTCAGGAAAGCAAGTAAACCGAAGAGAATTCTACAGGCGGTAGGCGCGAGAGAAGAAGCTGCTGGAGTAGAATTTGCGTTTAGAATTTATTGGTTTCACAGTAAAAGGGTGAGACCTAGTTGCTAATCTTGTGGCTCGAGATAATTCGTGTATGGGGGGTACCGGTGAGCTAAGTTCGTCTGTGCAGAAGCCATGAAAGTATTTGTAGAAGAGACACAGGGAAGCCACGTTGCGCCGATGAGAAAGTGACTGTATACGAGCTGCCAAGTCGAGATCAATCACATTACAGATTCTTCGTTTTGTCAAGGACGCCTAGGTGGATAGCAGGAGCCCCTGTCCAGATATGGCAGCAGTATTCAATGCACGAGCGGATGGTAGATTTTTTAGTATTTATTGCTAAGTGAATAATTGTAACTGAAAATAGAATGATTCATTTGTTAACACTGCACAATAACATGTGCTATTGAAATTATTACGGAGTCGCCAACTGGGTGCCCCGTGATTGGATGAAAAACAACCAATCACAGGCTACCTTTTTAGATTTTCAACATACTCTCCACGTGAGCGGGTTTTAAAAACTCCCTTCCTCTTTTGCTTGTTGGGACCTTGCAGACAAGACGTTCTCGTCTGCTCTCCGTCATCTAGACCCAGGATACATGATGGGATTTGAAGCAACTGAAGCACAGAAGTCATGGCTCTGTTTCTTCAACCCAGCCATAACGACACAGGAAATATAAACTGTTAAAAGAACGCATCTTTCAGATAAGTTCCGCAAACCCGACTGTTTGCACGAGACCATCCTTTATGCTTTTCTCTCTTTTCCTGTAAATACAAGTTTATAACATTTTCATCTGTGTTTGTGTTCCTTTCTTCTCGTCGGCGTCACAATATTGTTACCAATTAAAATTGGGAAATTCCCAATAATGCATTAAATGAATTTATAAATATTTAATAATTACCTATATAGCAGTTTCATCAATGAAAGAATGAAAAAGATTTAGGGTGGTTCGGACAAGTTCATCTTTGCTTCCTTGCCTTGTAAAATTTTGCAAAATAATAATATCAAAAAAACCATTCTATTTTCGTTTAGAATTATTCAGTTCGCAATAAATACTAAAAATACATAATTTCTTTGAAAAAACTGGGGTCGCCTAATAATTATGGCCTTTAGTATATATATATATATATATATATATATATATAAATTAGAGAATTTTTTCAAAATTCAAAAGTATCGGATGTACATTTCGACATAGAATCTCTAATAGAGATTCTACGTCACGTCAGCGATATTGTTTTGTTCCAAATGGCGAAGGCCCTGGGGTAAAGTGTGGAAGGGGCCAGGTTAACAACGGTCACAAAGTAGAACAGGATAGAGCTGGTAGTGGCGGGGTTACAGGATGTTGAAACGGTATATTTAGGAAGGGGAGGAATAGATTTAAATGTAATATCTTAAAATTTTTTAATTAAGTTTATCCATTACAGGAAGTCATGAATTTAAAGTTATTAAAGAAATATATATATATATATATATATATATATATATAGGGATTTGGTAAAGGAGTTCATATTTTATAAAGATAGACAACTAAAGAAGTTAAATTACTTTTTTAAGGTTAAGATTTTGAGCTGTTTGAAGAGGTGTATTTAGGCGGGAAGGAATGGGTCTCAATATAAGATTTTAAAAATTTTTATTTAAGTTTATTTAATTAAACCTTTCAGGTAGAAGCGAGCTAAATGCCAGTTACAGGAAGTTATCAGTTTAAAAATTATTAGAGTAAAAGAAATTATTAGAGAAAAAAAAAAAAAAATATATATATATATATATATATATACATATGTGTTAACCAAGGAAAAAAGGGGTTTAGTAAAAGAATCCATATTTTCTAAAGATAGGTAATTAAAGGAGGTTGGGATAGGAAGGTAGTGGGGGTTAAAATACTTTTTAAGGTTAACGTTAAGGTAAAATTAAGATTAAAACTTGAATTGAATCCTTTTAATTTATATTCTAACATCTAGTCAACGGGGATTTAAATTCTAAATTTAAGTATTAAAAAATTTGCCTTGTGGCGGCACTTACTGATGAATTCCCTCCTAAGATTCAGTAGCCGGTGTTGGTGGGGGTATTTTAATATTGAAATTTTTTTTCCAGTAAACATAGACAGCACCTATCACGAAAATTCCTCGGAATACGGGCTGAACCTATCAGTTTCCAGCTAATTTCAGGATCCAGCCCTTCCTCTTTCATTTTCCAGAATGCCCGCGAAAGTGCTGTCTAGTACCTCTGACCGGGGTTCGAAAAAGAGTACCTGTGGTTATACAGTCTTTGTTTGAAAGGACCGGCGGACATACCGATATAGATCCGGAAGTCGTTTTTTTTTTTTGTTTGATGGAGAAATGCGGGCTTCATAAATCACCTGGGTGGATTGGCATTTTCCCACCACCGGGCAGGCGTCCACAGAATTACAGCTGCATTCGTTTAGAATTCCGGACCTAGATTCAGCATTGCGCAAGTTCACCAGAATACTCCTATTATGGGAACTAATAAGGCTGTCCATATTCAGGGTGCAAGAATAAATAATTTTAAGGGTGTACCTATTAAAAATCTTCCGTAGAGGGTTTCTGTTATTAAAATTTATAAAATTATATATATATATATATATATATATATATAAACTTATTTCTCTCTCTCTCTCTCTCTCTCTCTCTCTCTCTCTCTCTCTCTCTCTCTGTATGTGTGTGTGTCGGTTACCTATAGACTCCGAAACGGCTGAACCGATTTAAAATTTACACAGTTGTACTATAAGCGTCTGCGAGTGTTCTTAGGTTTTGTGTCGAGGTGCCCCTGATAAATATCGAAAATCGATAATCGAAAATATCTATATCTATATATATATATATATATATATATATATATATATATATATATATTGCTTGTGGAAATCTCTTCTTGCTTTCCAGTGTTAACTATGATCTTCAAAAATGTAAATGCATGTAAACCATTATCTTGTTTTCTTAATTTCTGTTCTTTTATTCTTCTCTCTCCTTAATGTTTTCTTTTTCTCATATTCACTCGCTGCCAGTGTTGGTAGATTTATTGTTTTGCTTGAGATTTCAAAAAGATACGTCTTCGAAGGGATGAAAAATATGTGCTAAATATGCAATCTATGTTTTTGTTTTTTGTTTTTTTTTTGTTTTGTTTTTTGTTCTTTACGCAATTCTCTGGAATTTCATCAATATTCCCACTCAACAAAAATGAGCGGAGATGAAAATATTCGGTTTTCAACCAAATTGTTTTGAAAGAGCTCTTTAACATCTTGTAATATTCTCAAAATGTTCATTTCATTTTTCTTTCCGATTCGAAATAAACTTTTGATTCTTTTTTCCCCACAAACTAGAAATATTTGATCGTACGTCAGCTTTACCTCTATCTAAAATTTATTGGTTCTATTAGGTTTATTGACTGATTGTCTGATTTGTTTTTAATGACTGAGCAACATTTTACATGTTATTTTAAGCCGGAATTTTTTTTAGATTGTAATAATATTTTGGAGATAATAATGATTATCTGATAAAAGTCTTACTAATTAATTCATATCTTGGGGGGAGGCATATTCATGCCTTTCAAAAGGGTATATGCGTGTAAGTGAATTCGAACTCGGCACTCACATTTCTAATTCCGAGCTGTTATCTATGACCGTCACATCCGGTACATCAAAGCTTACAGCACCTGATATTCCCAAACGTTCACCCATCTAGGTACTGGCCAATTTCGATGTTAACTAACTTCGGTAATCGTATGAGAGTGTTTCAACTTTATATGGCTGTAAGCCATACTATCCGCACATCCAAGCTTACAGCACCTGATATTCCCAAGTAGTCACTTATCTAGCTACTGATCAGGCTCGACGTTACTTAACTTCGGTAATTATACGAAAACCTTTCTTTCGAAGTGATATAGCTGTAAGCTATTTGAGCAACACGTCCAAGCTTACAACGCCTGATATTCTCAAGCGGTCACCCATCTAGATAATGACTAGACTCGATGTTATTTAACTTCGGTAATCATGCGACAACTGGTCTTTCAAAGCGGTATAGCCGTAAGCTATACTACCCACACATCTAAGCTTATAACACTTGGTATTCCCAAGCAATCATCCAACTAGGTGACCTAGATCGACGTTACTTAAGTTTTAAAGTGATATTGTTGTGGATTATTGTTGAGAAACCACACAAAATAATAAATAACAAAAGCTGATATGGAGATAAAAAATGTAAGTTATATTGAACAAAAATATACAAACTGGAACACGGGTTAGTCAATTCAGGAATACCAGGAATACTGTTAGTAGGAATCAATATATACAATCTTGTAGTGAAGATGTATGTCCGGGTAAAGTCTATATTCTTACTGACCAACTAGTGGCTGTACAACTCAACTCAATCACTGCTCTCTGTATAGGCACGATTATATGTACACATTAGACGAGTTCATTCTTATATCCAAAAAGGAGTGATCCCTAACAGATATGGCCGTAAACCTTCTATTAGTTTTAGTTTTACATTTATGTACAATTTTGTCGTATCTTCAACTAGAGCATGTCTCTTTCTCTTATCTTTGAATCTGTTCTGAATCTTAATGAGTTTCAATGATTCAAACCCCCAGCATCAGAACCGGTATTATCCAGTCACTGTACACTTCGCGTTTTAATCGTATTGGCAACATGCTCTTCGTCATCTTTGCTATAAATATATTCCAACCTATGTTCGAATGTATTTATAGCAATGATGACTTTACTTTAAAACGAATTTGAGGCTTTCCTTATCCAAGTCATCTAGACTTTCTTGTCATTCATTTGTGACTTGATATTAATAAAATGTCAGCAAATCATAGATGGTTTAAATATCCTCAGTTCGTTTACTAGGATTCTTTCCTACTTGTTACAAGGAAAATAGTTTATTTTGCCCGTTGTGTCGTGAAAGTATTACAGTATTGTTTTTTATATCTTCTGAATAACTTGAATATAATTTTAATTAATATTATGCTCTCATGTTATACAGCCAAGGGCATTTTTATAGTCAAAATATATTCTGGCGACTCATGCGAGACTGTCACTCGCATGTGGGCCAGTACAGCCATAAGAGATGCTGCACCGCCACTAGCAGCTGAGGTATAACGTTTTGGGCGCAGTTCCATGGGGCCTCTCAAGATCGACGGATGCCACCAAATATATACAACTAAACAATTAATAATAATAATAATAATAATAATAATAATAATAATAATAATAATAATGGAAGGATCAAATAAATAAAATTCTTCGGGATCTAGAAATATCGGGTTAACATCTAGCGGAGTATACCCGATTTTCGTAGGCAGGACGGGCCCTTTAGTTTTGGTCGACAGTTGTCCTGGAGGTGGTGTCTTGAAAAAAAGTACCTCTTGGCAGTTAAGGATAAAACAGAAAAATGTCTACAAATAACTCAAACCCGATCGATCGTCACCAGGATTAACAAGGATCGCTTCCCTCGGAGAGGATTCAGCCTGGGGTCGAAAAATCCGTCACTAGAACAAACTCTTCCAATAAAGTGAAACATCTGGTGATCAAAACCGGATTAACTCCACCATTGAACAAGGTAACTTAATGCCAAGTCAATTAATAAAAAGAAAGCAAACGAAATGGAATCGATAAGAGTATAAACTATTCATGGTATATTTTTTCACTGCACTCGAAAATCCACAAAACAACATCAATGATCAGACATAACAAAGATGGAGATATATTGTGAGAAAAGATTGGCTACCTAAGTTTCATATGACAAAGTTAAATAAATATATTGTGTAAACATATAACGTTGCATTACAAATATTGTTAACAGATAGACCACAAGAAAACATCACAGATGTAAATAATGTAATGTATGCAACAGCTTTGGCAGCCACTGAAAAATTTAATATCAAGATAAAAAAAAAAAAGATTAAGCAACAGACAAAAAGATCACACTTAGAAATCAAAGTTAAATCGAAAAATTGAGGAAACCAAATGTGAGTTATCGATACTAGATGAGATTTCAAAAATGTCAGATGCTTCAACATGGAAAACTAAGAAAATCAAGCAGAAATATAAAATTAAAGCATTAAATGAAATTCCACAAATCAAGGAAATACTTAAACAGAAAATGTAATTAAAGGCACAGAGAACAAGACGATAAGAAAAGCATTGTAGGTTTTACCGACAAAATTATAAATGGTTCCCAAGAAATTTTACAGAGAAATTGGAAAAGCAGTTATAGAAGTAAAAAAGCCACCATCTATTGTAGAAGTGCAAACATTTTAGAAGAACGTTTGGAGCAATCCAAATGATAATATTCCAGTGTAGGATCAATCAAACGAGAACAAGAAAGAATCAAGGATAATCTTGTCCAAGAATGGAAAAATATGAGCAAGAATAGTATTAGGTAAGTTCTAACAAAATTCCAAAAGGGGAAATCCCCAGGAAATGAAAGGCACCCAACTTTTGGTTCTATCATCTGCCATCATTTCATAAAACTCTTACACAAACTTTATCAATGCTAATAAATAACTCCATTGAATTTTCAGAATGGATCTAGTTGAAATCAAATGCAATGTACCAAATGCAGAAATAATGGCAAGGTAAGCCTCTTCATGTTCAATACCCTGTCCGTACCAAATAGGTTGATGAAGACAAAATCTCATACCCAGTGGTTAAGAAGCGCAGGATTAAAAACTGACACCGAAAATTTTATTCTTATTGTACAGAATCAATGCTTGCTAACTAGAAATTACCAAAAGCATATACTGAAAAAATGTGTTAGCTCAAAACATAGATTCTGTGATAAATATCCAGAAACAATTGACCATCTTGTATAAAGTTGCATGATATTTGCACCCACTGAATATAAAACCCGACATGACAGAAATCTGCATTGCAAAATCTGTAACATTTACGGAAAGAAAACGGCAAGAAATTGGTATGAACCCTAGTCAGACCCGGTTACAGACACATGGTCTGTAACAATTTTATTGGATTTTAAAATACACACATAGGTAGAACAATCAAATCTGATCACCTAGACATTGTAATCAGAGACCAGAAAAAACAGAATACGGCTTCCTATTGATATGGCAGTCCCTGCAGAGTGTAATGTATCTTTGAAAATCTTTAAAAAAAAACTGTTAAAATACAAGGACCTTGAAATCGAAATCTCAAAAATGTGGCCCGTAAGGATATCAACAATTTCAGTTATAGTTGGAGCCCCCGGTTTGATTGGTAATAGTTTTGAGAGACTCGTTGAAGGGATGGATCCCTGACAGCCAAATCCATAAAGAAATACAAAAAAATGTGCCCACAACTACAGCTTACACCTTACGGATGTCTTTATCTATGTAAAATATGTGTGAAGTTGTTTCTTTTTTTTTAATGCTTTGTTGAATACTTTATGATGCTATTTCTAACCTTAGGTTTCTAGGTTGGACCCGAAAAAAATTAGTCTGCACCAAAAATCAAAGACCGCAAATCTCTGCCACGGCTATGCCGACATCATCTCAGCAACTAACAAGAGATGATTATTTATTATTATTAAAAAAAGTGCGTTCAGAAAATGTAATGACGTTAAGCAATCTAGGCGAGGTAATTCAGTATTTGGCATGTGAATCGTACAAAGAAAATATTAGTAAAAAACGGAAAAACAACCCTGAGACTTTATCCCGTGATGGATCGAACCCAAAATCTAATCGGTTCGTACCAGTCATGAGGTCAATAATCCCTGAAAGTTTCATCCGGATCCATCTAGCAGGTTTTGGGATATCTTGACAAACAAACAACAAAACACGACCGAATAATAATTAATCCAGTAAGCTATTTTCACTTGTTTAAATAAATCGGTATCCAGGTTGTAGGGAAGAATGCGTCAGAAATTATTCGCAATTATTGAACTAAAATCAAATTATGAAAGTAAAAAATAAAAGTTTCTCTAACATAATAAATTTAATAGAATCTATATATATAAAAGGTAATCTGTGAGTCTGTGTTTGACTGTTTCCTATGCACACCTACATATTTTAAGCTACGCCGTTCAAACTTTCTAGGGACACATATCTACAGGGAAGCCAGGTCGACACATACTTTTTGAGTTTAAGTTCAGCAATTTTCCCTTTCACACTTTTTGGCCAGTGATGCAGATTGTTTACATTTGCTCCGTAAAACATCTACGATCTAAGACGGTTGCTAAATTACGTCACAGAAATCAAATCACACGTGTCAAACGCGACTAAAAAAATGAGCCTTTATATTTAATTTTTATTCCGACGTTTTAGAAATTCATTTGGTCAACAAAAAAAATGTGAATATTTTTCCCCACAATTTTGAAACAAAAGCAATATTTTTTTTTTAAAATTCTGAACTGAGAGCGTAATAGTTTTTATATTTCTACGTTTTTGAATATTCTTCAAAAAATTTCTGAACTAAGAGAGTAATAGTTTTTATATTTCTACATTTTTAAATATTATTCGAAAATTTTCTGAACTGAAAGCGTAATAATTTTTATATTTCTAATTTCAGTAAAACAAAATAAATAATTTTTATTTTTATGTTAAATTCATTTAGTCAACAAAAAATGTAAATATTTTCCCCCGTAATTTTAAAACAAAAACAAACGCAATGTTGTTTACAATGTCATACAAAAAAACATCAAATCACGTTTACGCAAAACAAAAGAAAATAGATTTTTAATGGAAATTTTTAAACAACTATTTTTTATATAATTATTTTTTTATATAACCGAGTCCTACTACTAAAATGTTTTGAGTTGCATGGGCAATGCCGGGCTATGATAAATTTTATATGTTATATATGTTATATACATGTGTGTACACACTGAAATAATTGCCAGATTTTACTATTAATTTTTACTTTCTCTGCTTGTGATATACTGAAATCAAAACCAAAGAGAAGTTAGTGTGAAACCACTCTATTGTTTCCGAAGAAATCATTAGCAATTCATGCATATCAAAAGGAAGTTGTGGGGATCCGTGCTCACCTACGTCCTAAAGAGACATTCAATTAAAAATAAATTTCAAATTTAGTAGCGATGTGTTTTCAAATGTAACTCACTTAGCTACTTGATCTCAAATTTAATAACCTAATGCTACCCTCCAGGAATCTGACTCATTACGCCTTCTTAGCTTAACGTTTTCGCTGACATTTAGTGGAACGATTATATTGAATCAATTACTAGGTCTACTGATAGGAAAGTTGGTTCATTGTGTCGTGCAGTAAATTTTGTACACCAATGTCTAACATATTTATACCATTCATCCTTGCTTCGAATATTGCTGCTACATCTGCTACATGTTTAGAGATTCTTCATAAAATCCAAAGAAGAATGTATAATGTTATTGTTCCTGACTTGATTGAATTTGAACTTCAAAAACGTAAATGTTATGCCAATCGTTATCTTCTGTTTTCTTAATTCCTGTTATTTTATTGTTCTCGCTCCTTATGTATTTTCTTTTTTATATTTTTTCATGCTCAGTAAACCTTTGAATCTTAGTGGCTTTATTGCCTTACTTGCTGTGATATGATTAAAACAAATATTTTCAGTTGATATAAACCAGATGTTTGCTTTTTACATATATAGATCTCATAGATTTTGCAATAATAGGACAGACTTAGATCACTAGTGCCCCCTAAATACGAATTTGAACGAGATACTAGATTAGCAACTAGATCCCACCCTTTTACAGTGAAACCGATAAAATGCAGCCGTAACTTCTACTCCAACAGTTTCTTTCCTCGCACTTCCCGACTGTGGAATTCTCTTCCAAACGATTGCTTCCCCGACGGCTACAATCTCCAGGAGTTTAAATGTAAGGTCAATAGACACCTCCTAACACACTAACCTGCTCCCATTCTATCAAACACTCTTCCCATCTGCCCAACCCTCATCCTCGCTATCCTTACTCATCGGTCACCTTCCTCCTAACATTCTCTATGTCTAACCACTCCTTCTCTTTACCTTCCCCTATGTAGCCCCATGCGCAATAGTAGCAGTGGAATGCCTTGCTTGGGGTGAGATGATTAAAAAAAAAAAAAGACAAAAAAGCAAACGGATTTCAAATCGTTCCGTCTTCTAAGTAATCATTTTAAGAACCACGCTCATCAGACACCTCATTGTATTATTTATTGAATAACTAAATATGTCGGACGATAGAGACTTAAAAATGGAAATATAGATTGCACTTGAAAGGTGATGCTTCGAGACGGAAGTTTGAAGTTTCGAATTGTTAGAAAGGTCTATGTAATTACTTGCATATTTCTGATTTAGGCTTACAGACGCAGTTAAGCATCTTAAATGGGAATAATGCCAGAAATTCGATTCCTCTCATAAACGGCAAAAGTAATAAATGGTTCATTGTGCTTACTTTTAAAATACTGCATCAAAGATTCGATCTTTGCTCTCCACATTTATATCAAATACCAGGCAATGTCAGAGCGCAATTTAATGATTTCGATGCCGGAGTAGCTCACCCTTGTTTCTTGTATATCAACATTAAATCATTTCGAGTTATAAACGGTTCAGAGAAGGAGGGTAAGAGGATTGCAAAGAATTCACTGATGAGAGGAAATGTAAAGATAAGGTCAATCCAGATGTAAGTAAACAGAATGGTAATTCGGTCTAACAGAGAGATATCAAATCTGGAAAACTTATTCATCTGTTGATTGGCGTTTGGCTAAAAAGGATGAATAACAGGCTTTTGCTTTTAATGTCTGAACCCATAAGATAAATAGGAAAGTAGTTTGCATAAATTATCAATATCTGGTGATGGGACCTTGCAGGGAGAAGTATATCCATGCCTTTACAAGTTCATTAACACAAATTAAACATAAATATCTTTGGATGGAATTCTTAACTAATCCCAAAACTAGCAGTATAGCCCGGCGTTGCTCGGGTGTAATGAAAGCTTTAAAACTAATCCATGGTCCTGGAGCTCAGACTCTTTGGACGTTGGCACGAAAGAATAAAAAGCAATAGTTGTTTCCAGTTAAAGCAAAACCGTAAACTGAAAGAAAAATGAATGGATGTAAGTCAAATTTTGATTTCCTTGTATCGATATCAAATAAGTTTTTTCGTCGTAAAGAGAATTTTGAAGGCTAAATAAGTTCTCTGAGTAAATGGTATCATGGCTGAGACTAAGAACTACAATTATACCATTATACCTACTTAGAGCCAAACCCGAAGCAAAAACTAAAATCAAAGGAATGAAAAAATACAGACATACAGGCATATAAACAGATACACACACACATTCACACAAACATCTTGCCTTATATATATATATATATATATATATATATATATATATATATATATAAAAGGCAAGATGTTTGTGTGTATGTGTGTGTGTCTGCTTATATGCCTGTATGTCTGTATTTTTTTCAGCCCTTTTAATTTAGTTTTTGCTTCGGGTTTGGCTCTAAGTAGGTATAATTGTAGTTCTTAGACTCAGCCATGATACCATTTACTCAGAGGACTTATTTAACCTTCAAAATTCAGTTTACGACGAAAAAACTTATTTGATATCTTATATATATATATAATCGATTTTCTTCACTGTTGTAAGAACTGCAATCTTGAAACTTCTGAATAGCGTTTATTATGTCTTTGTCTATGAGTGTATCACATTTGATTAAAATCGAACCACTCCTTCTATAACCCGATTTTTTCGATTATCGATCTTCGATATTTATCGGGGGTACCTCGACACAAAACCTAATAAGGAACATTCGCAGACGCATATAGTACAACTTTGTAAATTTTCAAGAAAATCAGTTCAGCCGTTTCGGAGTCTATAGGTAATGGACATACACACACAGAGACAAAGTTCCGTTTATAAATAAGTTTAGATTTTTAAACTTACAACTACATACTATAAGATCACGGAAGTTAAGCACCGTCGAGCTTGGTCAGTACTTAGATTTGTTACCGCTTGGGAATACCAGGTGCTGTAAGATTGGATGTGCGGATGGTGTAATGGATAATGACTCAGAATGATTAAGCTGAGAGCTGAGTCTCAATTACCGTTGGGTTCGTTATATTCACTTACGTGCAAATATCTTTGGAAAAGGTATAAATCTACCTTCCCCCCCCCCCCGATAAGAATGAATTAGTAGTATTTGTATCCCTAACCATTATTATCTCCCCTTACATTACAAAATATTTTCTGGCTTTAAATAACCTGCAACGGTTTGATAAGAAATAAAAAACGAATTCAACGATTGATCAATCCATTTTCAACGCATATTTGATATTTTTTATATCAAACTGAGGCACAAACTTTAAATTTGAGCTGGGATTTAAAAAAAATTTTCTCACGTATTGTTATAAAGCTTTTGTAAATACGTAGACAAGTTATTGACGCCGTGAACTCTAGGAAAGATGACGTTTTGTCGGTATTTATTTTTAATTATTTCATCCCAAGAAAGGCCGAACCGCCACTAGTACACAGGGGATTACAGTGAGAGAAAAAACTGGGTACAGAGGGTATTGAAGAAAATATAAAAGATGAACGAGATTCAAAAAGATAGAAGGTGTCAATTAACGTTTCATTTACATTTTTGGAGATTTTAGATAATAAATGGAAAGGAGTTTCACAGGCGGGAAGTGCGAAAAAATAAACTATTCGAGTAGAAGTGACGGTTACATTTAACTAGTTCAACGGTAAAAAGGGTTGGGCATAGATGCCAAACTAGTAGCACGCTTAAATTCACATGGTTGGAGCACCAGGGATTAACGGATTTCTTGTACTCCGCTGGTAAATTCTGATTCATTAAAAAATCGAAGACATTTAAGCTATTTTCACTTGAACATTCTTAAATCTAATATATATATTTCTAAAAAAAAAAGTCTGAATTGTATTTTCATCGCACTCGACTGACCACACGTCTTATAATAAGCCAATGTCTTATTCCATCAAATATCATTTTTGCGTAAATATGAGTGTTACTGTTTGGTTTTCCTGTCTGAACATTTAGTGGTCTGAAGCAGTAGGTGTTAACACGTAACAATTTGACTGGATATATTTTTTAATGAGCTGGAGTTATTTTTAGTCTGCAATGATCAGAGGAAATTAAGAACAAAAGTCTGTTAATTTTAAATTTTCCTGAAACTTTGCATCAGTTAAGAATGTCTGGCGTTAGGAGCGGTTAAAATTTGCTATAAAATGTCACATCTTTTAAATATGGCTTAAAAACGGATATGTTTGAAGTTAAATTTTCTTAGTTTTTTTACGCACAAACCATAGCAATTGTGACATAATGCAAAATAACCTGAAGATTTTCAAATTTATTCTTTCTTTTCCTTTTATGGGTAAATTTGGACAGAAATATTTTAATAACATTAATCTATTTAAAATGTTATATAATTTTATTTTCTATTTCTTTATAATGTCTGAAAAGAGATGCTGATAAGATCTCTTCCCGATTAAAAAAAAACGATACTCCAAATTCTAATATTTGATCATATTCGGGGAAGTGAACAGAACAGAAAAGATTTTAGCACCCCTTCTATTCTACAATTTTTCTCGTTTCATGTTGTTGGTGATCATGGCTCTCCACAACTTCCTGTCTTTGTTACTCTAAGTAACTTTTAACTTTTTTCTATTTTTCCTTGTCTTTGTTTCGTTATCCATTCACACAAACTTAGTCCTGGGCATAAGAATAAACTACATCCGGCAGCAAGGCCTCTGATCGGAAGATTGGATGTTTTGAGGAGCGTATAACCACCTCTTAATTGCTGTTGTTCTCAGCTTTAAATAACCCATAGAGGTGTTGATATGCCATTAACAAAATCAGCTAACAACTTTAAGTAGGTTACTCACTATTGCTTCTATTTGCTTTACTATACCTTGTGGCTGTTATATTCAACAGGCCTTCTTCAAGATTAAGCTATTTTTGAACGCTCGGTGTGACTAAATTTTGAATTTAACTACTTTGGTATGTAGGTGGGTCTTCTTCTGGGTGACGTGTCTCTTCAAGACTTAGGAGGTTATTGCTCTCCGCAATTCCCTTTCTTTTGTAGCTCTTTTTTTCAATCGTTTCACCCCAAATAAGGTGGGAATTCTACTGCACTACTTTATTCAAAAGAAATCTGAAACTGAAACACACAGAATTCTTCTTGCTTACGGTGACTAAGCTCTGTGGGAAGCAACATGCAGAGGTCGGTTTAGACGCGTCAAAAATAATAATTTTTGATGTTGAAGATAAAGAACGTTCTAACGCAGCGAAAAAGTTTGAAGACAAAGAATTCGAGACATTATTTCAGGAAGACTCACGTCAGGCGCAAGCTGTACTTGCAGAATCATTAGGAGTTGAACATACAACAGTTTCCAAAATGTTTAAAAGCATTAGAAATAATTCAGAAGCAAGGGTATTGAGTGTCGTACGAATTGAAACCGAGAAACGTCGAACAGCGTCTTGTCACGTGTGAACATTTGCTTCAATAGCAGAAAAGCGATGGTTTATTTGCATCGTATCATTACTGGCAATAATAAGGGGATATATTACAATAATCATTAGCGTAGAAGTCAAGCTCAACCATTCATCAACATCGGCGACAAAGCCGAATATCTATGGTTTGAAGATTCTGCTATACATTTGGTTGGATTAGCTGCGTGTATTTTATTATGAGCAGCTCAAACTGACCCAAACAATCACGGAAAATCATTGTCGCTATTTTTCCAAACCTAATTTCTGCCAATCCTTTACACAAGCTCGCCAGCTAGGTTATGCGCTGCTTTCTTCTGCCCCTCTTGTTTTTAATATGTGCCCCGTGATTGTTATTTTTTAAGCCCGCTTTTCCTATTATATGCCCTAGAAATTGCTGATGTTAAATGTAAGTGTCTTTTTGTAGTGATATCAGTTGTCAGCTGATAACTTGCTAAAGATCCACGTGAAACACGTCACAGAAATTGCTCTAACAATTATCTCTGTTGACAAAGTAGGTCAGCTTAATGAAGTGGACCTCCCAAAGACCAGGTCAAACGATCCTGACAGAGTAGCTTAACCCTGAGATCTTGACGAATGTCGTTTTTTTTTTTTTAGATAAAGCTTGCAAGACAAAGAATGATATTCGTTATAAGACAATAGCCCCTTGAGGAGAGACACACAGAACGGACAGAGAGACAAGAGACCACTTGCGCTACGCGAAAAGAAGATGCGCCCAATAAACGTTTCGCCCTCTCACCTATGGCTCGCATGTCTACAGAAGAAGGTTACAACCGAACAAAATACTATTATAATTATCTCGTGGTTTTATTTCGTGGATGACGATCTGGACAACGAATTATTATGTAGGCCACAAGCCTTTTGACTGGAAGAAGCTGCACCAAAAGAATGAATCTGGTGTCCTACCTATTGTCTGCTATACTTTTTGTTTTCCGTTAAACATATTCCATGTTCAATCCATAGTATTGCATCATCCTTCTGTAGATCTTCATCACTGTTGCCTCAAGCCTCTTCTTCATCTGTGATAATATTGTCTAGCATTCACTGCCATATATTACGTAACAGTTCAGTAATCTTTTCTTTGTTTCTATCGAAAATGGTCTCTTCTAACGTGGGTCAAAAAACGATAACTGACTATTTTGCATTTATAATTTAAATACACGCAAAGAAAAACGTTGGTCAGTTATCATATTTCAGCAACTTTTATTAAATAAACGTAGTGATATTAAAATAGTGCAGTCTTTTACTTGCCGTAGCTTTTACCGATAGATTACTCCTTGTTCTTCTATCTATTTAAACAAGCCTTTTAGGTTGATTACTCCCTCTTTACCTATTGCCGTCATTATGTCCCTGTGGTTGCCATAGTCTCCAAGCTCTCTTTCCTCAAGTGTTCCAGAATTTTCAACTATTTCTTTCTGATTTTAGGATACATTCGTTTCAATTTTGCTTAAAACTTCCTCGTTGCTCACATTCTCCGTTCATGGCATTCTACGTATCCTTCTGTTACCTCAAGTTTCTTTATTTCTGAGGAAACTGTCCAGCATTCACTTTATACTGTTTTATGCATGTACGACTTCTGTTTGAAAAGGAACGGGACTAATGTCAAAAAACAATTTATTCAAATTCCTGACAACCCACTCTTTCGTTTTTCCTTCAAAGTTACCCCTCAAGTCTAATGCACCTTTTTTATCCTTTGTCTGTCACGCTTCTATGCACTTCTGGAAAGATTCTTCTTGAGTGTCCCTCAGAAAAAGAAAAAGTTATGGAGCAAGATCAGATGATATAGGGACTGTTCAAGTACGGCGATGTTCATGAACTGTCGGATGCTCAGGGCGTTGTGAGCCAGTATTTGTCTTAACACAACTGTCGCCTCTTTTTGTGCACTGAGCTAAGCAAACGCCACAGGATCACTTTTTAGATTTAGTGATTGATCGTCTGACACTGGTAAGAACTCACTGTGTACGATGCCTCTCAAATCGGAAAACGAATAAGTCCCGTTACTTTTCAGACAAACCACGTCTATCTAAAAAGATACTTAATTACTTGCATCACAAATCTTCTTAATCTTTTACTTCCTTGAGACAATTCAGATCTAGCAAACATGTTCAATCTTTAGTTAAATTCTCATAGCTAAAAAGTGGTTCTACTAAAAAAAAAAAAGTCCTGGTGAAGGAAGAAACGGATTTCCGCTAAAAAAATTTCAGGAAGCATAACCAGATTTATTTATCTAATCTAAACTTATTTATAAATGGAACTCTGTGTGTGTGTGTGTGTGTGTGTGTGTGTGTGTGTGTGTGTGTGTGTGTGTGTGTGTGTGTGTCCCCGTTACCTATAGACTCCGAAACGGCTGAACTGATTTTCTTGAAAATTTACACAGTTGTATTATAAGCGTCTGTCGAGTTACCCCTGATAAATATCGAAAATCGATAATCAAAAAAAATCGGGTTATAGAAGGAGTGGTCCGATTTTAATCAAATTTAATACACTCATAGATAACGACATAAGAAACGATATTCAGAAGTTTCAAGGTTGCATTTCTTACAATAGTGCAGAAAATCGATAATCTCTCTCTCTCTCTCTATATATATATATATATATATATATATATATAAAAGGCAAGATGTGTGTGTGTGTGTGTGTGTGCGTGTGTGTGTGTGTGTGTGTGTAATGTCGTTTATACAAATCCACAATTTTTATCCGATTCTGACCAAACTTCACACAAATATTCTTTAGGCATAGTCTGAGCTCCAAGACCATGGATTAGTTTTAAAGCTTTCATTACACCCAAGCAATGTCGGGCTATACTGCTAGTTTACTTATAAACAAGTAAAGTATTTCACTTCCAAAAGACTAAGATATTTTTCATATCACTTTCAATGATGAGTTTTGAATTTTTTGTATTTAGATTTTCTTATAACTTTTTCTTCCTTGTACAAATATTTCTTTCTGTGAGAGCATTGTTTATTGTCTCTTATCTGTTTAAATTATCTTCATCTCAAGCCAGTATGCATAATCAACAGTAGATGACAAACAGAATGCTTTACTCAGAAATTCTTTTCTAACTCCATCTTTACCTTATTTTCCCCTGGAACGGAATCTCTACTGAGTGATATTCACATAATTCTGTCCATGGTTTCTGTTATCATCTCCAAACTAGATCCCCACAGTGCTTGCGTATCTGACCTTATCATCGGAAATGTGCTCGGGAATTGGGTCCTGTTCTCCTCAAACTCTGCAACAAATTCCTTGCTGCTTTATGCTTTCTAGTTTATTGGAATTTCTTCTCTGTAGTTCCTGCTTTTAAGAACACTGAACCATCTGATATGCGTTGTGGTGCATTGGATATCGGCTCGGAACGAGAAATCGGGGAGCCGATTTCGAATTCCAGCCGAATTCATTGCATTCACTTAGGCGCAAATACCCTTGGGAAAGGTATTAATCCGTCTATTCCTTCCAGTTATGGGTTAAATAACAGGACAGATTGGGTTCTATAGTCTTGGTCGGCAACCAGTCTACCGCAGAAAGCAATGGCAACCTACTGCGGAATAATCTTCTGCCCAGTTAGTCATGTCTCTTTCGGGACATGATCGCCCAAGCGTGTATCACGTATGCCACTTAAGTGACTGAACCATCTGATCCCTCGAATTAGCATCATTAGTCTTTTACCATTTTGAGGGCTCTAGAAGTCCTGTCAGAATTTTTTATTGGCTGCCGCACTCTAAACAATATAAGATACGAAGATGATACAGTGCTGATAGCAAATGCAGGAAACAAACTACATCGCCTCCTACAAGAAGTAGTTAAAGAAAGTAGAAAGAAACGACTATCTACCAACTAAAAGAAAACTAAATGCATGTTGATCAGTAAAAAGAAGAGCCGAAAATGCCAACTACAAGTTGGTAATTAAACAAGTGCAGAAATTTAAATACCTGGAAAGTTTTCTAACAGAGGACAAAAAGTGCGATACGTAGATCCGAAGATGTATTGGCATGGCCAAGGAGGCATTCCAGAAGCTGAGTAGAGTATTAAGAGACAGGAAATTTTCGCTGGAAACAAAGAAGAGAATACCGGATTGTTATGTGATGTCTGTCCTTCCATATAGCGGTGAATGCCAGACAATTTCATCAAAGATGAAGAAACGATTTGAAGCAACCGAAATGTGGTTCTGCAGGAGATAGCATGGACGAAACTTACGAAAAATGACGAGGTTTTGGAGAGGATGAACACAAAAAGGAAATTGATACTTAACGTTAGGAAAAGACGACTGAAGTTTTGTGACATGTAGTGACGAAGGAGGGTTTGGAGAACTTGATGCTCACAGGACGGATAGAGAGGAAGAGAGAGAGAAGGGAAAGCAACGCACGACATACCTGATGGACTTGAACAGATAGATTGTGAAGCGGAGATTGAGTAGAATAACAGAAAAAGTGTTATAAGAGCGACAACGGATAAGGAGATGCGGAGAACCATAATCGCCTACGTCCTGAAGAGACACGGTATATAGAAGAAGATGTCTTTTACCTATAAAAGATATGGAATTTCATCTGCTTACTCATTCTTCAGTCTCCGTTCTTTCATAAATATAAGTAGACGTTTATCTTCGATGAAAATTTAGACATGTGAAGAGCAAAATATTTTCAAATCTGCGAAAAGTATACTGGCATTATTTAAGACTAGCAGTATAGTCCGGCGTTGCTCGGGTGTAATGAAAGCTTTAAAACTAATCCATGGTCCTGGAGCTCAGACTCTTTGGACGTTGGCACGAAAGACTAAAACGCAATAGTTGCTTCCAGTTAAAGCGAAACCATACACTGAAAGAAAAATGAATGGATGTAAGTCAAATTTTGATTTTTTGGTATCGATATCAAATAAGTTTTTTTTTTGTCGTAAATTGAATTTTGAAGGCTAAATAAGTCCTCTGAGTAAATGGTATCATGGCCGAGACTAAGAACTACAATTATACCTACTTAGAGCCAAACCCGAGGCAAAAACTAAAATAAAAGTGCTGAAAAAATACAGACATACAGGCAGATAAACAGACACACACACACACACAAACATCTTGCCTTTTATATATATATTATCGATTTTCTGCACTATTGTAAGAACTGCAACCTTGAAACTTCTGAATATCGTTTCTTATGTCTTTGTCTATGAGTGTATCAAATTTGATTAAAATCGGACCACTCCTTCTATAATCCGATTTTTTTTATCAGAGGTAACTCGACACAAAACCTAGCTAAGAACACTCGCAGACGCTTATAGTACAACTTTGTAAATTTTCAATAAAATCAGTTCAGCCGTTTCAGAGTCTATAGGTAGCGGACACAGACACACACACAGACAGACACACACAGACAAAGTTCCATTTATGAATAAGTTTAGATTTATGAAAATCTTTAGGAATGCAATTCGATTTCCTGCATTAAAATTGTTCAAATCTTTCAGCAATATTTCACTGTTTATGATCCTACCAAAGTCTTCTTTTATAATCTCATCTCGCCAGGTGACCGTCATTGTTAAAGTAATGAACTGCTCAACCAAACAAACAATACAATAAAGGTCTGGGCCGTGGAATGTGTTGCCGTTCCCATGTGTTTGCGTCACGAAGAGGGTTCCCTTTCAAAAGTTTTAGAACCACAGAAGGACTTTCCGAAATATTTGTACCACGTAGAGACATTTTTTCTTTTTTTTTTACTTTTTTTTTACTTTTTTCTTTTTTTTTTTTTTTTTTGAAGTAGAGAAAATTTGGCAGCGCATGCATGTTACAATTAAATTTTTGAAGATTGCAAGTTATCAAGGAAGCAAGAAATCAGAAGGGTTCCCATTAAATTTTTAACCATCTTCTATGTGCCATGTCCCTTCAAGACCTAGGCAATCATGTCTCTCCACAATTTCCTGTTCGACATAGTTCTTAATAAATTTTCTCTTTTTGTTACTTCTCCTAAACCTTGTTACATGATTCATTTACTCAAGTTCACTAAGTTATGCATTTTTTCTCTGTCTCTCTTGCCTCTAATCCGTTCTCTGAATATCAAACTTTCCAATCCCTCTTTCCTCATCATGTGCGCTAGACATTTCAACTGGCCCTTCCTGTTGTTACGTATGAGTTTCATTTTTGTTTCCATTTTCTCTCAAACTTAGTCGTTGCTAACATGTTCAGTCCATGGTATTCTTCAGGATCCACATTTTTGTTGCTTCAAGTCTGTTCTTCATGTTTGAGGAAATTGTTCACCATTCACTGCCATATAGGAGAACTGATATCACGTAGAACTTAAGGTACTGGGATTCTATATACATTCACTAACCTCATGGAAACGTTTGCAGCACTTTCTCCTTCCATAAACAGAAATTCTATAACAACTTTTTTGCTTTATACATTTGTCTATAGGGACAACCATTTTGGAAAGGGAATTATGGACAGAAAAAAGAAGTTAACTCCAAATACTTTCACCACCCAGAGTTTCTAGATACGTCGTTGCTTAGAACTAGAAACGCTGAATAAAATTAAAACAAACATTACATTTTGGCCGACCCTTGTATACTAAACTCCTTTCTTAGTATGTGTATGCCTGCTTAAGAAGAACTTGTAGTTATGCTTGTCTTGCAAATTGTTTTTGTTCGTTTCTCCTTTGATATTCTGTTAATCTTCTTTTACAGAAATGTGTTAGAACAGATTTCACTCAAGATATTTACTATGCGTACGCACGGAATAGCAATTTGGCATTTTTTTCTATATGCAATCGTTGCCTTCGTTGTTTAACTGCAAAGGGTACGTTCCACGATTCCAGCAGATGCCCAAAACTGCAGATAGTACCAAAACGTGTCGTAATTTTCCTATATATAAGCATAACTGGTATTTAAAGAATACAATTTATAAACTAAGCACAACAGATTAACACTAATAGCTACTAGTAAGGCAGATCTACTACAATATATTTCACTAAAAGTTGCGTGCCGGTTGTGGTTTTTATTGTAGAACTTAAAAACCTCTTCTTACGGTTTATTTTTTTCTTAAGTCGAGAATTTTCACGTTTTCGCTTAATGAATTCACATTACAGCATTCTAATATCTGATTGTTTTGTATTGCCTTGTTGTTTTTTTTTTTACTTCTTTTTTAAGGTTTATCAACCTTTGAAAACTGGAAATATTTTAAATTGTAAGAATTTTTTTTTTTATTGAGCAATTATTATTTACTGGTATAAGTCCTACAAGTTAGCCTACAGCTAAGATGGGGAAGATGTTGATTCACACCTTTCTAAAGGGTATTTGTGCGTAGGTGAATATAACAAAGCCCCACTGGAATTAGAACTCGGCAATCTTGAATCATTATCCATTACACTACCGCACATCCAAGCTTACAGCACATAACATTCACAAGTGGTCACTTATGTATGTACTGATCATGCACGAGGTTGCTTAACTTAAGTGATCGTGCAAGAGCTGGTATTTCAACGTGATGTGTCCGTAAGCCTTTTAATATCTGAATTGCCAACATCGCAAGTATTAGGCTTTGTTAAATATACCTGTTAAAATGTGTTATTTTCATTATTTCGTAATTTCGACGACAACTTATCTATCGCACCCTGTATCAGTCTACCATTCGTCTATGCTTGAAATATTGCTGTCACATGGTCTGATGTTTCCCTTATTTACCTTAATTCCCTTGATAAAATTCCAATAAGAATCAGCAATATTATCGGACCTTATCTGGTGACTCGGCTTCAGTTACCTTTCCATCACCGTAAGGTTGTCTCTGTGTCGTTTCTACGAATACTTTCATGGTAATTGTTCGGATGAGCTCTTCGCTAAGGCATAAGTACTTTTTTAATTTAAATGCAGTACTAGACTGGTGTCGAGACTTAATCAATTTATAGTTGAGCTGGCTAGATGTAACCGTAAATTCGATGCCAACAATTTCTTTTCTCGCACTTCTCGCTGGCGGAACTCCTTCCGGCTCTAAGTTTTCCATCCAACTTTAATCTGCAAAAATTTAAATGCAGTGTCAATCGCTATCTACTGTCATCCTGATTACTTTTTTCTTTTCCTGCTCATTTTTAATGTTTTTGTTTCAAATTCTTCTACCCACTTGTGTCTTAGTGGTTTTTCTGCCTAGCATTGGATGAAACTGATTTAAAAAAAAAATAACTGATTGCATTATAAATCAAATAACATAGTATAGTATGTAATGAACTCTTATCGGCTTAATTTGAAAGTCATAATTAACACTGTTTTTTAACTCCGTTTACGATCTGGCCAGGTCACGTCATCAGAATGAGGACCATCGCGTCTTAAAGCCGTTTCAGTTTGGAGAACAGACACAAAGTCACAAATAGAGAGCGCCCCTTTAAATTCTACAAAAAAGACAACATACGGGTCTTGAGTAGTGTGATATTTCTCCTACCGAAGTTGCTGATACACTACAAGAGCGCTCTCATAAGTAAAATACCAACAGCACTGGAAGAATCGTCGCAGACTATCACTCAACATTCACGCATAACTAGAATAGCTTGTGAAATATGCTATTTAGATATCACGTCGTATTCTCAGATATAGTGAAAGAAGAAAATCATATCGAAATCCGGACATCGACTATAACAAACGCCATGAAGTCATAAGTCCGAACGGACAGAGAATTTTCACGGAATTTTAAACGGATATACCCTCGGGGAAGCTTCGTGCTTTGAATGCTTATTTGGACTTAAACTCAACCGAGACCTAAAATGGAACTCGTACATACAAGAATCTGATACTCACATAACGGGCTTAGAGAATCTGATACTCACATAACGGAAAAAGATAAGAGAGACAAGGGAAAACAGCGCTCGACATATTCGATGGGCTTAATCAAATGGATGGCAAAGCAGGGTTTGGGAGAAATACCAAGACAAAAGATATTGAAAGCTATAAGATACCGGAAGATGTGGAGGACCATGATCACCTACATTCTGAAGGAACATTTCACATAAAAGAAGAAATATAGCCAGCCAGTTTTTTCTCCAGCTGAGATGTTAGAGCTTGATCAGAGAAAAGATCAGCTGCCAGTCTCATGTAATCTTGAGCTTCTGTAGTACACTAATAAATATTATATCGTAAACTGATGTTCTTTGTTTAGTTTATTTTTTTAAAAAAAGGCTCCTTTTGCTATTTCGGATTCGTCACTCATACATTCCGTTTCTGTTACTATGCTATGTTACTATGCTATTGATTGAACTTCACTCTCTCGTCATATAACTGACCTGTCTCTTTTTGCTCGCAGTCATGCATTCCACCTCTTAAAAAATTATACTTACATTAACGATCTCTTATTTTCGAATTGTTCTTAGTCTAATGAATTTATATAGCAATTTCCAAAAATTATCGTTCTCGCGCATCTTACACCGAACAAACCTAGGCTCAATAAATATCACACACTTGAAAGAAATGACACTAGTTATTACATATATTCGAAGATAAAAAAAAAGTGTATGACTCTCATAGTATGCTTCTGATGCAATCAGACATTTTTTCCGCCTTTTGTCGACGTATTTATGAAAGATTGTAATCTCAACTGTTCTCTAACTTTGATAACTGGTAGTTTTAATTATTCCCAGAGATAACTGGTTGGGTGGTCCCTACTTTTCTTCTGCTTCTTTTTCTATTTTGAAATTGAACACATGTGCGCAAGTATTATGCGTAGGTTGTCAGCTCATAACAGGCCATGAACTTTTAGCTGCTTAATTCATTTTTATTCGCCGTCTATCCTTTCTGGTTTGGATGAAGTAAGATTCAGGGAGCAATACGACCTTCATTTGTGGTTAGTAACTGGCTTATATACACATTGCGGTACAACAAATGGATACACGCACGCACTCGTTTCGTACACGTATAAAAAAAAGTATCCACACACATGCAAAAGCTAGCATATATGTACACTCTGTTGTAGATACGAACATATTTATAAAGGGGTGTTGAAAATTTCCCGTCCCTGCCCACTTCACAAAATTTAACAAAATGTTTTGTGTGGGGGGGGGGGGAGATATTCTCTTTCTTAGGTCGATAAGTTTTAAGCACCATTCTATATATAAGATATAATGTCATATGTCACATCCATCAGTACCAAGCGCCCAGGTGCGTAGTATATATTTGGTAGAGAGATCGACAGAAAAAAAAATTATGAAGACATTCGTATAAAACAAGTCGAACCTCTTCGTACATTTAAATATTTAGAGTATATATATATATAGTCATACGCAGACAGATCTGTTTCGTTGTATCACAGCTCATCAGTACGGTTAGACATCCGATTGCTTTTTACACAGGATTGAGACCCGACCGAATTGGCGTCAGTCGGCGATTCTACCTCTGAGCTATGGGCGCTGCTAGGCAGAAGGAGGCAGACTTTTTAGCGTGTACATTATCATTATACACACGCCCAATAGCTGTGTTCTAATTCATTACTGAATGAACGATGCGTAGATGCTAGAGTAGCTACTGTTTTTCAAAGTCGACCATTTTTCCAGAGTGCTCAATCAGGGTGTGAGAGCGTAATGTTTCGCTGTATCACAGCTCATCAGTACGGTTAGACATCCGATTGCTTTATATATATATATAACTTCATAAGCTCTATAAACACATTCTCTGGTATATCTGTGAAAAGACAAAAAATTGCGATATAACATATCACAACAGATATTAATAGTCTGCAATACTGAAACACAAGTGAACAATGAACACACATCAAGGGAATACATAAAGGGGTATCACAGATAATTTCAGAAAAAGAAAAAAATCCTTAATAGTATATGAACTATAATATTCAACAACAGGTTGAAGTATCCCAGCCAGAAAACCAGCAACTTTATGTTGGGAAGACCCCACCATATAAAAGCATCCCGTACTTATGGATCTTCAGCAAACCATAAAGACGGGACAAATAGATCCTGTAGGTCCAATATCAGCAAAAGTTTCCGATGATTAGAAACCTCGTTTAACCTAAACTACAAGCTGCTTTTGAAATTTAGCCTCGATAGAAATAGTGCGGTCATGTGTCTCGACTGGAACCAAAGGAAGAAATTTTGAAGTGTCCCCAAGAATGAAATGCATCTTAGAGACATAAACAGAATGATCTTTTTTTTCTGAACAGTCTGTCGTTCTTCCTTTTACTTTTTTATTTTTCATCTTACACAATACCTGTATATAATTAAAGTTAATTTATATATATATATATATATATATATATATATATATATATATTGGCAAAAAGTTTTCGACAAAGTTTTCGTGTGACGCGTTTCCTCATTTAGGACTGACTTCCACGAAACGCGCTACACGAAATCACTTTTCTACTTTGTCATACATGTCTTCCTCTAATATTGTTCTTGATATAAAACATATATATCGTTATCTCATATAGATGTGTGTGTGTGTGTGTGTGTGTGTGTGTGTGTGTGTGTGTGTGTGTGTGTGTGTGTGAAATTTTAGATAAAACTAAAAACATATCTATAAAAGGACAATATGAATAAAAACAATTAGAAAACTTATCTTAGCCGACGAAAACAAATTTAAGGATTTTTTTTTTTTGCGATAAATATTTATAAAAAAATACAAAATGTTAGTTTTTAAAAAGAATAAATATAAGAACGCTTATAAATATATACCTGGCCACCTGAAAATTTTAGGTAAATTATGGAAGATGCAGGGTGACGTAAGCTGATGTCTAATAAACATTTTTTGTTTGTTAATAATGTCTTTTTCGGTTTATTTATGTATTATATATTTTAGATAATAGAAAGCTATGAATCTAACCGTCCTTTTTTATTTTTTTTATATCTGTTGCCGCCAGTTTTCTTTTCATCCGTGAGAAGATTACCCAGCATTCTCTACCATATAAGAGTGCGGATATCACATAGTAATACATTTTCTTTGTTTCTAATTGTTGTGACCTCGTCGCCAAGTTGTCGTGGTTTTATTAGGGCCAGAAATAAAGACACAAATACGGGGTAGTATGAAACATATATATTACAAAGACAGTAGTACAAACATATACCAATGAGCGATTACTAGCGTGACTGTTAGTCCGGCTGTAAGAGTTATCTGCTGGAATAGATTCCGCTAAAACTCTCTACTATATCTGCTCTATAAAGCAGAACTGCCACTTATATATAGTCTGGACGAGTTTATGTGTCATATGAGTAAGTCCCCATAACACTAACGAAATTGTTTTTGCCTCTCAGCACTTTTTCTGGGTTGTGGAATGACTCTTTAGTGTCGTATTTTATATACACAGTTAAAATATTTCCAAGATATTTAAAATTCTGTACTTGCTTGATGTTGACATCTCCAATTTGGAACTTGTGTAGTGGATATTTTCTCTTGCTGATGACTATGTTTTCTGTCTTCTTGCAGTTGGTGGTTAGTTCTTTTTTCGCTTTCTTTTTTTTACCCTGGCTAGGATGTCCTGTATTTTTCTTACCATGTCAGTCATCAACAGAGAGTCATCTGCATATCTTATATTATGATTACTTCTTTCTTCTTTTTTCATGTGCTATGTCTCTTCAAGACGTAGGTGATCATGGTCCTCCACATCACCCTATCCCTTGTAGCTCTTAACACCTTTTCTCTTAGTACTTCTCCCAAACTCTACTTTGCCATTCACTTGCACCAGTCCATCACACATTGCTTTCTCATATCTCTCGTTCTCTCTATACGTTCTGTGAGTATCAGATTCTCCAAGCCCTCCTTCCTTATTACGTGTCCCAGAAAATTCAGCTGTCTCTTCCTGATATTAACTATTAGCTTCTTTTTCGTTTCCATCTTCTCCAAAACCTCGTTGTTACTCACTTGTTCGGTCTATGGTATCCTCAGCATCCTTCTGTAGAACCACATTTCGGTTGCTTCAAGTCTTTCCTTCATCTTTGATGAGATTGTCCACCATTTGCTGCCATATTTTAACGACAGACATCACATAACAGCACATTACTATTTTCTTTGTTTCCAATGAAATTTTTGTCTCTCAATGCTCTGCTTATGTTTTGGAATGAATCCTTGGCCATGCCAATGTGCCTCCAGATCTCAGTGTTGCATTTTCCGTCCTCTGCTAGAATACCTCCCAGATATTTAAATACACCCACTGATAATAAATCCTAGTACGGTCTCCAACTGCCTTAGGGTAAGTTTTGATAAGTGACAGTTAACTTACGAGAGGCTGCGGTGCATGTATCTTCCTGACAATGACGATGAGGAATTCTTCTTCTTCTTCTATGTGCCCTGTCCCTTCAGGACGTAGGCGATCATGGCTCTCCACGTCTCCCTATCCCTTGTGGCTCTTAGTATGTTTGCTCCTGTTGCTCCTGGCAACCCCCGTTCCGTCATCCACCTGATCAGGCCCTGCATATATGTTATCCGCTGCCTTCCTCTGTCTCTCCTTCCTTCTATCTGTCCAGTCAGTATCAGGTTCTCCAGGCTCTCCTTCCTCATTGCATGTCCCAGGAACTTCAGTTGTCTCTTCCTGATGCTCAGCATCAATTTCCTTTTTGTTGCCATTCTTTCTAACACTTTGTCGTTGCTTGTATGCTCAGTCCACGATATCCGTAGCATCCTTCTGTAGAACCACATTTCGGCCGCTTCCAGTTTTGTCCTCATTTTCGATGATATTGTCCAGCATTCACAGCCGTATTGAAGAACTGACATCACGTAGCAGTCTAGCACTCTTTTCTTCGTTTCTACTGAGATTTTCCTGTGTGTTAGTATTTTGCTCATCTTCTGGAACGCGTCCTTTGCCATGCCAATTCGCCTTCGGATCTCCGTGTCGCACTTTCCATCTCCTGTTAGAACACTTCCTAGGTACTTAAATTCTTGGACTTGTTTGATTCTGTTATCCCCCACCTGTATTTGGCATTTTGGGTTGTATCTTTTGCTGATGACCATGCACTCAGTTTTCTTAAAGTTTATTTGTAGTCCCTTCTTGTCACTCTCCACTGCTACTTTCTGTATGAGGTGAGGAATTAGTCCGACTGTAAATAATTCTACTGAAATATCTAAATAAAATTATCTCTGGAATTCTGACTCTAATTTTATTTTCGAATGTTTGTAATTATTTCCTTGAGTCACTGATATTTTTTTTATATTGATGCATTAAATTTATTAAAAATAGCGAAAACTAAATTTGACATTCATTCATTCTTTATTACTTCTTACGCTAACAAGACAGCAATATGAATTAGATTTGCTTTTCGTATAAACTCGAAGTATGGCTGTTTTTATAAAAAGTTTACTAATGAAAATTTTTTTAAATTATTTTCTTAAATTAATTTATTTTTTATATTCTTCCAAAAACATCTGGCGTTCGTTTTGTTTTTACAAATCATCTCAGGTGCTTCAACACAGCGTAATAGCTAACAAGCTTGTCTCTCTAGATCATTTATGACTGAACAGTGAGTTCGACCCTCACTGTCTTTCGCCTTGTACCACAAGCTATGCCTAGTAAATCACTATGTAGAGGACTTCGAACGTAGTGCAATGCTTAGTAAGCTTGTCTCTCTAGATCAACTATGATTGGGCAATGAATTCGGTTCTCATTCGATGCTCCCTACTTTCAGCCTTGTGCCAAATCTAAGCTATATAGTTTACTTCGATGTGGTGTAATAATTAGCAATCTTTTCTCCCTCGTAATCGACTAAGTAGTAAGTTCGATCCTCACCGGGAGCACTTTCAGCCTTGTGTCACATCTAAGTTATGCTTAGACAGTCACCAGAGCACTTCGACGGGGTGTAATGGTTAGCAAGTTTGTCACGCTAGATCAATAACGACTGAGTAGAGAGTTCGATCCTTACTGGGTGCCTCATGCTTTCGACCACATCTAAACAACGCTTAGAAAATTGCTATAATGGTTAGCAAGTTTGTATCGCTAGATCAATTACAACTGATTAGTGATTTCGATCCACACTAAGTGCATCTTACTTTTAACCTTGTTCTGCATTTAAGCTATGCTTAGTAATTCGCTACAAATCATCTCATAGAAATTCAAATAAACACGAACGTATACACAAATGTTGACTCCGTATCAAAATTTCCCGATTTAATTTCTAACATATTTCAACATCTGTAACGTTGAGTCTGTTTAATATGACTAAGCACGCGTAATGATTCATTGTCGGATTCATTTCCAAGTTTTTTCCTTGGGGGCTTAGGGTGCGGGTAACGGTCAGTAAGGATAGTTTACATTCAGTCAGTTAAGTGCCATACGTGAAACACGCTTGGGCGATCATGTCTCGAAAGCGACATGACTGACTGGGCAGAAGATTATCCCGCAGTAGGTTGCCATTGCTTTCTGCGGTAGACTGGTTACCATCCGAGGCTATAGAACCCAATCTGTCCCGTTATTTAACCCATAACTGGAGGGAAGAGACGTATTAATACCTTTCCCAAGGGTATTTGCGCGTAAGTGAATGCAAAGAATTCAACTGGAATTTGAACTCGGCTCCCCGATTCCTCGTTCCGAGTCGATATCCACTGCACCACAACGCACATCCATGACTATTTAGTTCGCACCACACCGGAAACCCTGTACAAAATTCAACATTAAATAACCTAGCTGACGTATCAAACCAACAAGCCAACCAGTAGGAGTAGGAACAGAGTGGTCCTCCCTAGTTTCATTTTTGTTGTTTTTTATTTTCCTTAGCAGGAATAAGGATTTATCCCTTGTTTCCCGCTTAGGAATCGGTTTCCGGTTACTTCTAAATTCTACTTCAAATCAATACTTGTAACATTTCCGCCTAAACTCTGAAATTTATACTATTACTGGCTTTCCTGTCCATTCTAAAATCTGTTCCTTTGCTTTCGCTTCCATCATCCCTTTGCCACTTAGTGGCGTAGGCACTTCGGCCTATTGAAGGTGAGACTTTTAGCCATTCTGTGCCTCTTCTATAAATACTTTCATAGCTTCTGCTCCGATGAACTTAGTCCACTGGTGACCCCTAGGTATGAATTTGCAAGAGATACTAGATTAGCAACTAGGTCCCACCATTTTACAGTGAAACAGATAAAATGTAACCGCAATTTCTACTCTAACAGCTTCTTTTCTCGCACTTCCCGCCTGTGGAATTCCCTTCCATATACTTGCTTCCCCGACAGCTACAATCTCCAGAAATTTAAATGTAAGGTCAATAGACATCTATCGCACTAACCCGCACCCATTCCCTCAAACACTCTACCCATCTACCCAACCCCCATTCTCGGTATCCTCATCCGTCTATCACCCTCCTTCCGACATTTCCTATAACTAACCACTCTTTTTCAGCACTTTCCCCTATGTAACCCCCTGCGCAATAGTGGCAGTGGAATGCCTTGCTTGGGGTGAAATGATTAAAAAAAAATTACTGGGTACCCGATAGAAGATTCGATATTAAATAACCCATCATGGTCAGCATGAGATGATAGTTAACGAGGCTACTGAAGCTGGCAATTAAATCCTCATTGAATACCCGACAGAAAATTCAAAAACAGGTGATATGTAAAACCTACCAGCCCGATCAATGTTTTACTAATAAAATTGCTATTTGCCAACTGATTTTTGTAAAATGTTAATTATATACTTATCTTTTCTGAGAAATATAGTGCGACTTTCAGTTTATAAAAAAAAACGTTTTAAGATGTCAGGATTTATTATGCAAGGTGCATTTCTGAAAATGCCCGGATTCTTAATATAATGTTTAAATTTAACTAAAAGTCACTGAAAAAGAAAAAAAATGGATTAAAAATAAAAGCTCTCTTTCCTCATTATGTGCCTTAGACATTTCAACTGTCTCTAATGTTACGCATAAATGTCCATTTTGTTTCCATTTTCTCCAAAATTTCGTCGTTGCTCACATGTTCAGTCGATGTTATTCTCAGCGTTCTTCTGAAGAACCATATTTCTGTTGTCTCAAATCTCTGTGATGAGATTATCAAGCATTCACATTCATATAAGACGTCTGCGATGACATAACAATTAAGTACACTTTGCTTTGTTTCTTTATAAAAAACGACAATAGAAACTACCGGCCATAATTATTAGGCCACCCCAGTGTTTTAAAAAAAATGATGTATTTCATCATTTTATTTTCATTTAGAATTATCCACTTGGCAATAACTACTAAAAATAGTATAAAATACATCATTTCTTTAAAAAAAACTGGGATGGCCTAATAATTATAGCCGGTAGTGTATATTACATTTAAAGAAACTTCTAGAAAATTTTTGTGATACAATGTAAAGAAAATTGTGCATTTTTTGCGTGGGTAATCATTTCACAAAAGTAAGGCGATAAAACCACAAAGAGATGCAAAACATTACACAGTGTGAGAGAATATCAGAAAAACAAAACACTGTTGAGGAGAGAGGACAGTTAAAGAAGAATAATTAAAAAGACTGAAAATAAGGATTGACATTGCATTTACATTTTGAAAATCAAGCAAGAAACCAAAAGAGAGGTCTACAAGCGAAAAGTGCGATAGAAGAAACTGTCAGCCTAGAACTTACGGTTATATCTCGCCATTTCAACTGTAAATTGACGAAACTTTGCCGCCATTCTAGCATTGTGTTTAAATTCACAAATTCTAGGTACAGAGGAAAGCTCATCAGAACAGTTACCATGAAAGTGTTAATAAAAAAAACAGTCACAGGGAAGCTACATTACGGTGGTGGGATTGCTACTGAAGCCGAAATGCCAGATCAAGACCGATAACATTGCAAATTCTTCTTCAGATTTTATCAAGGATCTTTCTATATATAGCAGAACACCAGATCAGATGTGGCATCAGTATTCAATGCAAGTAAGAATGGTAGACTTATAAATATGCAACATAGATTCTGGAGAGAAGAGTTGTCTACCACAACACAGTGAAGCAACTTTCCTAGCTGCAAGCCTAACAATTGATTCAATATAATCTTTCCACTTCATGTCAACGAAAAACGTTAGTCCGTGAAGGCGCTCTCCTGATGGTTACTATCATCCATGCTGATGGAAGGTAAAAGAAAAGGTTCTCTAAGATTATTAAAAGATAGAAGTTTCGTTTTAGAGGCGTTGAAATTAACAACCCATTCCTTGCCCAAATTAACAACAGATTATAGGTCATTTATAGATCAGCTGCCACTTTGACGTTATCGAAACGATCAAACGTACTACTAAGACAGGAGTAAATAGTTTTAAATTTGATTGGTACATTGAAGGTGGGGCTATTTTGTAAGCTGCCTCAACCTGACCTACTGGTTGTACAAACATCTCTCAGTATAAAGAAAATAAGAAGAGAATGTGCATAACTCAAATATGCACCTGGTTAGCAAGTTAGTTCGATGCTCAGTGGGTACGCCATACGTTCGGCTTTATGCCACATGTAAGCGCTTAGAAAATCGAAACTTAAATATACACCCGTGATGGATCAGTATATTTCACCTTTATGTCATTGCTTTGAACAATGCAAATCTTGCCTATTTATTTACTTTTTAATCATTTCACCCCAAGACGATAAAGGTAGAAAAACACAAGGGATTACTGAGTGTGAAAGAATCTGAAAGAAAAAAAACATTTGACGGTTGATATTGCTCTTATTTCTTTGAAGATCAACGTCGATTGGAAAGCAAGAAGCCGGAGGAGAAATCCAAGTACGAGAAAGGAAGCTGTTAGCATAGAAATTATGGTTACATCTAAAAATTTCAACATTAAAATGATGAGATCTACCTACCACTCAAGTACCGCAATTAAATTCAAATAGAAAAGCTCATCAATTACCAAATATTTATAGAAAAGGCACTGGGAAGCCACATTAAGTCGGTTAGAAATTAACCGAAACTGATATGCCAGCTCAGGACTGATAAGATTACAGATTCTTCTTTGAATTTTGTCAAGCATGTTTAAATACATAGGAGAAAGACCAGACCCGATACCCCAGCAATGTTTAATGCATTGACGAGTTATAAATGTATAAGACATATTCTGGCAAGAAAGATTTTGGGAAAATCTTTACATTGATTATTAAAGTCAAATTGACATTGTTTATAAAAAGTGTATTTATTTGGTCATACTGAAATATATTCTTATTTTAGGCAAAAAAAAAGTTGCTTTCTAATATGAACAAATTAGTTTTCAGAAAATCATGGCTTCAAGATCATTTCGATAATTTTTGTACATAGAACACAAAAGGAGAAAAAAAACTTTTCTCAGTGAGATTTATAACGTTTACTTTGAAAAAATGGCTTTCCAGATCATTAAATTAGCGCTGAACTCCATTTGGTATTACCAAACTACCACTCAACACTTAAATTAATAATCGACTACTTCTTCGAAATATATCAGTCAGTTATGTGCCATACGTGATACACACTTGGGCGATCATGTCTCGAAAGAGACATGACGGACTGGGCAGAAGATTATCCCTCAGTAGGTTGCCATTGCTTTCTGCGGTAGACTGGTTGCCGACCAAGGCTATAGAACCCAATCTGTCCTGTTATTTAACCCGTAACTGGAAGGAAGAGACGGATTAATACCTTTCCCAAGGGTATTTGCGCGTAAGTGAATGCAATGAATTCAGCTGGAATTCGAACTCGGCTCCCCGATTTGTCGTTCCGAGCCGATATCCAATGCACCACAACGCACATCCTTCGAAATATATACATTATTTTAAAACTGCCTTTTATTCATAGAAAATTTATACATGCCGTTTATAATTGGCAAAGAGAAAGTTTTTTTCTTTTCTTTTCTTTTTTTTTTTTTTTTTTTTTTTTCTTCCAAATGCAGTTCAAAGTTATAGAATAGGAATAAAATGACCGCTGAAAACGTTTAAAACCCGCCAAATGTTCATGAATAAAGAGGGAAGAGAGGATTGATTTACGACTCATCGACTCTTTGGAGGTTACTTAAAGCCGGTTCATTTTTTTTTATTTCGAATGAATATTGTTCGTTGATTGATTTTGTTTAGCAGCATATCAACCTACGTGGCTTACTTCATGAATAAATACGAAAAGACACACACAGTCCTGGGAATGTATGGCTCAAATGATTTGCTGCTTTCACTAAATATCATCCATACTTTTTTTTAAATATGTACAGAGCTAACGTTGGAACACACACACACACACACACACACACACACACACACACACACACACACACACACATACACATATATATATATATATATAATTTTTAAATGTATCTACTTCGGATCCGAATCAATGGTGGATCAATGGATTTTATCCTCAGCTCATTGACTGTAATGTGACAAATCATTCTTATTTTGAAAGAATCTGCTTTGATCTTTTCAGTGATATTTAAACTCAGATATTGACATTAATTACCAAATTCTTAAACACTAGGAAAAAGTTTATGCTTTTCAAATAATCATAGATATTATTTCGATTATCGATTCACATTGTACATCAAACGAAGGCAAATGTCTCATCATTCAAATTAAAAGATAACATTTACATTGACAAAATGAATTTGAAGATCACAAAATTAGCACTGAAAAGCAATTGGTATCCACCTAACCACAAATTGAAAATTTCAACACCATTTTAAAACTACTAGTTAAGGACGTCTGTAACAATATCAATGCCAGCTGATATTTGATTAAATGGAAAACAGCTGACCTGTCAAAAATGGATTCGGACATTTATGGTTATCAGTAAGTGAAGTGCACTTCGCAAATACAGTTCAAACGGCACGGACAAAGAAAAGTTACTTAATAAGGTAAATTACTTTTGTAGACAAGATGCAAAGTCAAAGTACAGTGTACTCTATAAAACAGTGGCCCCCTTACTGCGAAAGATTTGGACAAACTGAGGGAGCCCACGGAGAAAGAGTGTAAGGAAAGACGTCAGTTAGGCTGTTCACCTCCTCCTCCTCAGCTACACCTTGTTTCAGCTTCGCTCGTCTATAGCAGTAGGTTATAACCTAAAAATAAGACCTGTTTCACGCTTAGAAATTTTCATGGTTTTCATTCGTATGTAACTATCTGGATGAAGGGCTATTTTTAAGCGCAAGCTCTTGACTGAAAGAAGCTACAGCCTGTCAACGAAACTGGTGTCATGTTTAAGCTGCAGCGATACACATCTTATAGAAAGTATGCAAATGACATTTATAATTAGCAACGAGATCGTTTTTTGTAATTCTTAACAAAATAATACCGTGAGAAAGTCACCGAAACCGAGATGCCAAGTCAGGACCGATAACATTACAGATTGATGGTTGGGATTTTGGTAGTCATCATATTGTTTACATTTGTTTTGTTGGTGTCGTGTAAAATCTTTTATTTGATCATCCTAGGCTTTTGAATTTACATCAGTAGGTAATGTTCCTTTAGAGTTGATTTTTCTTTTTTTATAAACATCAATATTGCATTCAATGCAAAAACTGGGATTTAATATAATAAGTATTGTCACCAAAAATTAAATTCATAACTTCTTGAGCTTTTAGTTTTAAATGTCGTCTGAAAATTTTACAGAAATACCTCATTTCCGCAGGGTTCTTTTTATTACAAACTAGCAGTATAGCCCGGCGTTGCTCGGATGTAATGAAAGCTTTAAAACTAATCCATAGTCCTGGAGCTCAGACTCTTTGGACGTTGGCACGAAAGACTAAAAAGCAATAGTTGTTTCGAGTTAAATCGAAACAGTCGACTGACAGAAAAATGAATGGATGTAAGTCCAATTTTGATTTCCTGGTATCGATATCAAATAAGTTTTTTTCGTCGTAAATTGAATTTTGAAGGCTAAATAAGTCCTCTGAGTAAATAGTATCCTGGCTGAGACTGAGAACTACAATTATACTTACTTAGAGCCAAACCCAAAGCAAAAACTAAAATAAAAGGGCTGAAAAACTGATTTTGATCAGACCCGGTATCTTGCCTTTTATATATATATATATATATATATATATATATATATATTATCGATTTTCTGCCCTGTTGTAAGAACTGCAAACTTGAAACTTCTGAATATCGTTTCTTATGTCTTTGTCTATGAGTGTATCAAATTTGATTAAAATCGGACCATTCCTTCTATAACTCGATTTTTTCGATTATCGATTTTCGATATTTATCGGGGGTACCTGAACACAAAACCTAGCTAAGAACACTCGCAGACGCTTATAGTACAACTGCGTAAATGTTCAAGAAAATCGGTTCAGCCGTTTTGGAGTCTATAGGTAACGGATACACACACACAGACACACACACACAAAGACAAAGTTCCATTTATAAATAAGTTTAGATTAATTTCAAAATTTTACTATTTCGAGAATAAATCCAAACAAAGTTGATCATTTTTGTATTAGATAGATTGAACGGAAATATATTTTAAAGCATGAATTCTAATATGAATTTTTTAATGTATTCAATAAGTCAGTGAAGTTCCATACATGATACAAGCTTTGAGCGATCATGTCTCGAAAGAGATATGACTGACTAGGCAGAACATTATCCCGCAGTAGGTTGCCATTTCTTTCTGCGGTAGACTGGCTGCCAGCCAAGGCAACCTGTTCTATTATTTAACCTATAACTAGAGGGAAGAAACGGATTATTGCCTTTCCAAAGAGTACTTGTGCGTAAGTGAATACAAAGAATTCAACTCGAATTCGAACTCGGCACCTCGATTTGTCGTTCCGAGTCGATATCCACTGCACTACAACGCACATTCGCTAAGTAAAAACTGTAAAAACTGTTGAAGATTACAAAAAAAACCCTACTCAATGAATAATATTTGTTAGATTATAATAAGTAAAAGCAAAACATAGATATAAATGTATATAACACCATAATACTTCCGGACACAAATTATAAAACAAAATGTTTGAAACTCATTCTAAAACTACTGCACTGTATAGTATATTGCATCAATTATAGCTAAATTGTTCAGTATAATTTCCCTTTCAACTAAATAAATGTCTTATTTGATAGTACATTTATTTTGTAATAATGTACTTATGCCATGCATCTTGTCCATATAAAATTTGCAAAGCTTAAGTAAATTACGAATTTTATAATTCCGTACTATTTGTAACATACAACGTGTGTTAGACGTGCGATACCCTGTCTTCATCAGCCGCCGACCAGGAGTGATGTCACGGTTTTGGTGGCTATGGCGGAACCGCCACCCCTGACGCCACCAGCAGCGTTTGCCACCAGGCAGGGTATGAAGATAAACTTGTTGATTGTCCCTTTTGTCAATCAACAGGTTTATCTTCATAAAACTTTCACTGATCACCGGAATGGAATAATAATAAATTTAATCTTCAAACTTGTTTCCTAAAAAAAAATGGTAATGATTTGAAAATAATATTTTAATCATGGAAAACCTTACTTTCAAATTCAGTACAATACCACGGTTTCAAAATCGACCTGACCAACTTATGTTACTTATTCATTGTTTTTTTTTTCTTCTGATCCTTTAAATATGATTGGAACCTATAAACGGAAAAGTCCCAATAGTCGTTAGAAGCAAAAAAAGAAAAAAAAAAAGAGAAGCACCGATAGTCGTCATATACTTGATGACGTAATAAGATCAGTAGCTTAAGTATTGCATGAAAACAGAATTCTTATATAAGGAGTAGCTGAAGCTAAGACAACCTTCAGTAGACTGAGGAGATGAGTTTAAAAGAAACCAGGCAGGATAAATGACTGCTGGCTACATGAAAAACCATAAAGTTTTTTTTCACCGAGAAACCAAAGGAGGATTTTTTTAATCTACCTCCTTACGGAATCAAAGTATATATTTGGCATATCACCAAAATAAATACATTTTCGCCCTTTAGAGTGCCAAAACGTATTTGATTGAAGCCTCACGTCATGGGAAGGTGTGTAGGTTCAGACGTGTCTGCTGCTAACGTCATTCAAATTTATCTATGGGTGTTCCTGAACCAACGGGCTTGGCTCTAACTACAAGTTAGAACTCAGTTAATGTTCCTCATTTCTTCACTAAATTTTCTATCATTGACAGCTTTGTTTCAAGCAGCCGATATATGAAACTCTGATGGAACTAACAACTGTTCGAAAAGCGAGATTGTTGTGAAAGGAAGCAAACAATTTTACTCTTTGTAAGTAAGGTACGCAGATGATACAGTGCTGATAGCAGACACAGAAAGGAAACTACAAGACCTCTTACAGAAGATAGCAGAAGAAAGTAACAAAAAAGGACTACAAATAAACTGCACGAAAACTGAATGCATGGTCATCAGTAAAAAGGGCAGCCCAAAATGCCAAATACAGGTCGGGGATACCAGAATCAAGCAGGTACAAAAGTTTAAATACCTGGGAAGCGTTATAACAGAAAACGGAAAGTGCGACACAGAGATCTGAAGACGAATTGGCATGGCGAAGGAAACATTCCAGAAGTTGTGTAAAGTATTAAGAAACAGGACAATTTCGCTAGAAACTAGGAAGAGATTACTGGATTGCTACATGCTGTCCGTCCTTCAATATGGCAGTGAATGCTGGGCTATACCATCAAAGATGAAGGAAAAACTTGAAGCAACTAAAATGTGGTTCTACAGAAGGATGCTGCGAATCTCATGGATCGAGCATGTGAGCAATGATGAGGTCTTGGAAATGATGGAAACAAAAAGTAAATTAATACTGAGCATCAGGAAGAGACAGCTGAAGTTTCTGGGACACGCAATGAGGAAGGAGGGCCTGGAGAATCTGATACTAACAGGCCAGATAGAGAGAAAAGGGACAGGGGAAAGCAACGGATAACATATTTGAAGGACCTAATCAGGTGGATGACAGAACGAGGATTGCACGGTGTAACAGGAGAATGCGTGCTCAGAGCCACCAGGGATAGGGAAACGTGGAAAACCATGATCGCCTACGTCCTGAAGGGACAGGGCACATAGAAGAAGAAGAAGTGTAGCTAATTATATGCTTCTGTTTGTACTAATGGTACTCTTGTTCTTCTCTTGTTGATATTTCAAAGAAAGGAATACTGGATAAGCCAAGTTAACCGTTTATGGGAGCTGACCAATCTGAATAGAATACAGAAGATTTTTTCGGGAATTTATAAAACGGTGAAGTTGTGCAATTATCACATGTGACGAGAACTTTTTTCCAAACTTTTTCATATTACTAGAAATGAAGCATTCCAGACCCCGAATAACACATCTTCCTTTTCTTTTATTATTAAGTATCATAAAAGTTCACAGTGGTCTAATTTTCTGTGTAGATTACGGACACACCATGTTGAAACACGCGTTCTCGTACGATCACCGAAGTTAAGCAACGTCGAGCCTACTCAATACCTAGATGGGCAACCGCTTGGAAATACCAGATGCTGCAAGGTTGGATGTGCGAATGGTAGAATGGATAATGGCTCAGAGCCGTTAATTGGAGAGCCAAATTCAAATTCCAGTTAAGTTCGTTATATTCATTTACGCGCAAACACCCTTGGGAAAGGCATGAATCCAATTCTTCTCTTTGGTTAATTAGTAAGCCTTGTATCACTAAAATCATTATTAACTTATGAAAATGTGTACAAAATATTTAGATTTTGGCATTAGATAACCAACAACGGTGTTGATATGCCGCTATACAAAAACAACAAAAAACAACATCCCCCTACGACATGATCATTTAAATTTTTAAAATGAAAAAAAATGTAATTCGTAATCTGGAGTATTTAATCAATAATAATACATGAAAAGAAAGTATTTATGATTAAAATATTTCACTTAAAAAAATTTTATATTTTAAGAAACCACAAATTTCGTTTTCGCTATCGTAGTGGGGGTCAATTTACAATGAATTTACACAGCAAATTGAGCCCCACTATTATTTTTTCTAAAACTTTTTTAAAAGCTCATATTCATAGTCTACTAGCAGTATAGCCCGGCGTTGCTCGGGTGTAATGAAAGCTTTAAAACTAACCCATGATCCTGGAGCTCAAACTCTTTGGACATTGGCACGAAAGACTAAAAAGCAATAGTTGTCTCCAGTTAAAGCGAAACCGTAGACTGAAAAAAAATGAATGGATGTAAATCAAATTTTGATTTCCTGGTATCGATATCGAATTTTCTGCACTACTGTAAGAACTGCAACCTTGAAACTTCTGAATATCGTTTCTTATATCTTTGTCTATGAGTGTATCAAATTTGATTAAAATCAGACCATTATCAATTTTCGATATTTATCAGGGGTACCTCAACACAAAACCTAGCTAAGAACACTCGCAGACGCTTATAGTACAACTGTGTAAATTTTCAAGAAAATCGGTTCAGCCGTTTCGGAGTCTATAGTTAACGGACACCCACACACAGACACACATACACACACAAAGTTCCATTTATAAATAAGTTTAGATAGATATGAAGAAAAAATTGAAAAGCTTATTCAGATCACAGTGCTTATTTATTGATTGAATGATTATCTAATTTACAGCATATCCGGCCATTTAAAGAGAGAAAATATATTTAGAGTGTAATAATTTATTAACAACAGTCCAATTAATCCTATAGCTGCGGAAGAAGAGGTAGATTTTTCCTTTTCCCAGAAGTCTTTGCGCATAAGTGAATATAATGAGCTCAAGTGGAATTAGAACTCGGCTCTACAATTTCCAAATGTACCCGCTTGATTTTAGTACCCCCAACCCGTAATTGGCATTTTGGGCTCCTCTGTTTGCTGATGACCATGTCACGTTTGTAACTCGGACCTTCCGTCTTCAAGGACAAATTCATTCGGACACCATTTTTTTTTTTTTTTTTTTACCTTTTACTTCTCGTCTCACTGCGACGTCTTTCTTGTTACTGTTTTACTTTTATTCTATTTTATTTTGTTTTTCTCTTATCTTTCATTTTTGTGCTTTCTAACATAGACTATGCTTCCTTTTGTTGTAATTTCCTGTCCTTTATCATGCCTTACCGTTTTTTATCCACTCTCGGCAACGTGATAAGGCCACGTGAGCGAGATTGTCCTTTGGCGGGATCTTCAGATTTCTCCATGTTGGTCCCTGTATCCACAAGCACTATTCGTCTCTCCGCCGTTTCATAGAACTTTGATTTTTACCTAATTCGAGGAATAAAATCTTTCGTTTTTCTATGAAATTCGTCTGTGTGTTCTTACGAATTTGAGTTAAACTGGCTGTTCAACCAGGATGCTTTTCGGCATTTTGTCCAGGGCAACACAGACCATACATTCAGTTTTCTTGTAGTTTATTTGTAGTCATTTCTTTCGACTTTCTTCATCTACCATTTTAAAGGTCTTGTTTTTTTTTTCAGTGTCGGCTATCAGCAATGAATCATCTGCGTATGGTATGTTCAGATTGTGACCGCCGATGACGAATCCTGGCATCACTTCTAGGGTCCTCAAAATAGTCTCGCTGTACAAGTTGAATAGATCCGGTGAAAAGATACATCCTTGTCTTACGCCTCTTTTTATCTTTGTATATCTGCTGAATTATGTTGAGGTTGCTTAGCATTTCTATCAATTCTTTCTGGCGTACTTTGTCGAACGCCTTAACATAGTCTACAAAACATAGGAAAACCTTCTTTTTCATTTGTATCGCCCTTTCTGATAGCAACCTTAGCCTTAATATCGCATTCCTTGTTCCAGTGTCCTTGATGAAACTTCACTGTTCTTGTCCTAGATCCAGCCTGATTCTGCTTCGCGCTCTATTCATCAGGATTCGGATAAGGAGTTTCGTTATGAGGCTCATCAAACTGATTGTTCTGTGGAGTTCGCATTCGTTTGCGCCTGGCTTCTTAGGCAGAGCAATGAAAAATTGATCTGCTTAAGTCATCTGGTATTATACTACTGTTGTAGATTTCATTTATTATTTCCGTAATTTTCTCTATGCCGAAATCTTCCAAGGCTGTCAGCATCTCTATCACAATGCCTTCTGGTTCAGCTGCTTTGTTCTTATTCAGTTTGGCCATTGCAACTTTCACTTCGGATTTTAGTATTTACGGTCTGTTGGCATCTTTGTTTACTATCGGTTGTTCTCTCTTGTCGTGGAAGAGATCTTTTTTATATTCTTCCCATCGTTGGATTAGTCCTCTTTCTCTGATATGATCGTTCCATCCTTGGATTTTTGGATTGTATATGCTGCCTAAATAAACACACACAAACACACACACATACATAAAATAAAGATATATATTTTTCTTTTTCTAATTCTTTAATCTGATATAAAACAAAAATTTCGATATTTGAATTTGTTGAATATCCACTTCTACGAGGAGATCCTCTTCAGCAACGGCGAAACGAAAATTTTATTTACTCGAATTCAAATCTGTTAAAACATTTTATACCGGTGGAAGTCCAAAAAAATATTCCATCCATAGGAAAATAGAATGGGGTTGGATTAACAATTTTTGAATTTAAGGAAGTAAAAAGGGTAAAGTAGACAGATACCTATGTCTCTTACTAGAATACATACCCCTCCTCCATACCAGAGTCAAGAGTTCAAAAGCCAAAATTCAGCCATGTCAGAGGGACAGAAGCGGCAAGGGGAACGGAAGGAAAAACGAAAAAAGGGTAAGGGGTGGTTGACTGGGAAGTCAGCCAAGAAACCTTTTTTTTCCTTAGAAACAAAAGAAAACTGGTACCCTCAATGTTGAAAAAAAACACATTGAAAAAATTTACCAAAGAGATTTTGTTTAAACAAATAATGACTGGGACAAATTTTATAAAAAAATTGGACATGCGTATTCAAACACAAATGCTAAATTTCAAATTAAAAATTAAAAATAATAATTTTGAAAGAGAATGAGAAAAAAGGAAAATAAATTTATATATATATATATATATATATATATATATATTTTCCTTCTTCCTCACTAAAGTTTTTTCATTCTCTTTCACTCCAAGTAACCCCTTGCGTCGTAGTGGCATTATCGTCTTTCTTTGAGGTGAAAATATTAATATGAATAATATATATTAATAGAATAAGTTGAAAAGTTCTCGGTTTAAGACGGGAATGACCTTGAGTTATGAAACATACTTACTAATCCACATATTCACCCCGCAGTTAAAAACATCTTTTTGGTTCTTCCAAAAGAAATTTGAATTTTTATGAAAGTGGCTCAAGCCGTGATTTTCAACACTGTCGTAAAAAAGGTATATATTTTTTTTATATATATTGCTACAATAATTGACAAATTGGAATCGCAGGACTGTCCAATAAAAAAAACAGTGTATAATGAAATTTACAAAATTACTGGTTGTCAATCTACTTTATTTTTTCCTCCAATAGGAATGTCTGGTATGACTTAGATAAATTATCGTTCTGGCTTGGTACGCATACAGAGAAGGCAATCTGTTTATACAAAAACTACTTTTGAAAGAGTGACAGGTTTCTTAATAGATGAGCGATATTGTTATTGTCTCGATAGTAGCCATTTGCAATTCTCTTGCAATCATACAAAGCACACTAATACTAACAAAGACAGTAATTTTGAAAACTAAAAAAATAGTCATAAAATGATTTTTTTACTTTAAGATAGATGATAGAATTAACACAGTACTTAGAACGGGTGGGGGACCCTAACCAAGAAATATTATTGGCTTTATAGGAGTTAAAGAAACACCAAAATGTTATTTTGAACTAGTAGTATAGCTCAGCGTTGCTCGGGTGTAATGAAAGCTTTAAAACTAATCCATGGTCCTGGAGCTCAGACTCAGCCTAAAGAATATTTGTGTGAAGTTTGGTGAGAATCGGATGAAAATTGTGGATTTGTATAAAGGACATACAGACAGATAAACAGAAACACACACAAACATCTTACCTTTTATATATATATATATATATATATATATATATTATCGTTTTTCTGCACTATTTTAAGAACTGCAACCTTGAAACTTCTGAATATCGTTTCTTATGTCTTTGTCTATGAGTCTGTCAAATTTGATTAAAATCAGGCCACTCCTTCTATAACCAGATTTTTTCGATTATCGATTATCGATATTTATCGGGGATTGGAGTAGATAGACTAAACTATCGCCCGGTTCACACTCCACCCACATCTATTGAACAGGTGAAGAGGCTCATCCCTTGTTTCCTGTATAGGATGCGGTTTCCGGTTTTCTCTTTTCCTTTTTTTATTTTTTATTTTTATTTTTATTTTATTTTTTTTTCAATTGGAGTAGATAGACTAAACTATCGCCCGGTTCACACTCCACCTACATCTATTGAACAGGTAAAGAGGCTCATCCCTTGTTTCCTGTTTAGGATGCGGTTTCCGGTTTTCTCTTTTCCAATCTTTTCACTCTTTTCCTTTTTTATTTTTTATTTTATTTTTTTTTCAATTGGAGTAGGTAGACTAAACTATCGCCCGGTTCACACTCCACCCACATCTATTGAACAGGTGAAGAGGCTCATCCCTTGTTTCGTGTTTAGGATGCGGTTTCCGGTTTTCTCTTTTCCTTTTTTTATTTTTTATTTTTATTTTTATTTTTTATTTTTTTCAATTGGAGTAGATAGACTAAACTATCGCCCGGTTCACACTCCACCCACATCTATTGAACAGGTAAAGAGGCTTATCCTTTGTTCCCTGTATAGGATGCGGTTTCCGGTTTTCTCTTTTCCAATCTTTTCACTCTTTTCCTTTTTTTTTTTTATTTTTATTTTTTTTTTTTCAATTGGAGTAGATAGACTAAACTATCGCCCGGTTCACACTCCACCTACATCTATTGAACAGGTAAAGAGGCTCATCCCTTGTTTCCTGTTTAGGATGCGGTTTCCGGTTTTCTCTTTTCCAATCTTTTCACTCTTTTCCTTTTTTATTTTTTATTTTATTTTTTTTTCAATTGGAGTAGGTAGACTAAACTATCGCCCGGTTCACACTCCACCCACATCTATTGAACAGGTGAAGAGGCTCATCCCTTGTTTCCTGTTTAGGATGCGGTTTCCGGTTTTCTCTTTTCCAATCTTTTCACTCTTTTCCTTTTTTATTTTTATTTTTATTTTTTTCAATTGGAGTAGATAGACTAAACTATCGCCCGGTTCACACTCCACCCACATCTATTGAACAGGTGAAGAGGCTCATCCCTTGTTTCCTGTATAGGATGCGGTTTCCGGTTTTCTCTTTTCCAATCTTTTCACTTTTTTCCTTTTTTATTTTTATTTTTATTTTTATTTTTTTTTTCAATTGGAGTAGATAGACTAAACTATCGCCCGGTCACACTCCACCCACATCTATTTAACAGGTGAAGAGGCTCATCCCTTGTTTCCTGTTTAGGATGCGGTTTCCGGTTTTCTCTTTTCCTTTTTTTTATTTTTTATTTTTATTTTTATTTTATTTTTTTTTCAATTGGAGTAGATAGACTAAACTATCGCCCGGTTCACACTCCACCCACATCTATTGAACAGGTGAAGAGGCTCATCCCTTGTTTCCTGTATAGGATGCGGTTTCCGGTTTTCTCTTTTCCAATCTTTTCACTCTTTTCCTTTTTTATTTTTTTTATTTTTTTTCTCAATTGGAGTAGATAGACTAAACTATCGCCCGGTTCACACTCCACCCACATCTATTGAACAGGTGAAGAGGCTCATCCCTTGTTTCCTGTATAGGATGCGGTTTCCGGTTTTCTTTTCCAATCTTTTTCACTCTTTTCCTTTTTTGTTTTTTTAATGTTTTTTTCAATTGGAGTAGATAGACTAAACTATCGCCCGGTTCACACTCCACCCAAATCTATTGAACAGGTGAAGAGGCTCATCCCTTGTTTCCTGTTTAGGATGTGGTTTTCGGCTTTCTCTTTTCCATTCTTTTTACCCTTACGTAGCCCCCTGCGCATCAGTGGCGTTACCACCTTGCTTGGGGTGATATGATTAAAAAAAAAAAAATACCTCGACACAAAACCTAGCTAAGAACACTCGCAGATGCTTATAGTACAACTGCGTAAATTTTCAAGAAAATCGGTTCAGTCGTTTCGGAGTCTATAAGTAACGGACACACACACACACACACACACAGACAAAGTTCCATTTATAAATAAGTTTAGGTAGATAAATTATATGTTAAGACAACCCTTTTCAAAAGTCACTTGATCGCTACAACATCCGCACGTTTGATATATAGCTATAGAAAAGCTATATAAAAATTTATATATCAAGAACCATTTTTGAAAAAAAAAAAATGCTGTAACAAAGGGAAAAATGTTTTTCGCGTGACGCGTTTTGTCCGATTATGTCCTAAGGGGCGAAATGAAACGAACGAAAGCTATTTCTATTTAATCGGAGTTGCTTTTTTTTTTCATAAAATATATTGCTATGTAAACTGAGTGCCAAATGATTTTTCCTATATGTCATGTAGGCAATCATGGCTCTCCACAATTTCCTGTCCTTCGTAGTTCATAAAAAAATTCGTTATCTCCTCTAAATCTTGTTCCACCATCCATTTCCTCAAGCTCACTAAGTAGATTATGCACTGTTTTCCTCTGCCTCTCTTGCCTTCAATCTGTCCTGTGAGTATCAGATTTGTCAAGACCCCTTTCCTCATTATGTGTCTTAGAAAGGTCCATTATCTCTTCTTGATATTATGTATAAATTTTCTTTCTCTCTGTTTTCGCTAAAACTTTTTCGTTGCTCACATGTTCGATCTATGATACTTTCAGCATCCCTCTATAAAACCACATTTCTATTGCCTGAAGAATCTTCTTCATATTTGAGTAGATTCTTCAGCATTTCCCAAGGTTATTTGCGCCTTGCATTCACTTGGGAAAGGTACTAATCCGTCACTTTCCTCCAATTATGGGTTAAATAACAGGAAAGATTGGGTTCTATAGACTTAGCTGGCAAACACCCTACCGCAGAAAGCAATGGCAACCTACTGCGGGATAATCTTCTGTCCAGTCAGTTATATCTCTTTCGAGACATGATCGCCCAAGCGTGTATCACATATGGTACTAAACTGACAAACTTCAGCATTCACTGCCATATCTAAGGACTGATATCACGTAACAGTTCAGTATTCTTTTCTTTGTTTCTAACGAAAGTTTTCCTGTTTTTTAATACTCTACTTACCTTTTGGAATTTACCTTTGGCTATCCCAATGTGCCTTCCCGCCTTCTGTTAAAAAACTTCTAAGATATTTAAATTCTTGTACTTCTTTGATTTTTGTATTCCAATTTGTAATTTGCATGTCGGGCTCTTTCTTTTGCACATAACTATACATTCTTTTCTTTAATGACTACTAACCAAGATTTCAACTCACAATCTATCTGGGTACACTCCTCCACTCTAAAAGTGAACGTCTCTAAGTTAGATGGCTGAAACTTTACTATCATAAACACAGCAACTTCCTCGGCAATAAAATTCCTAACACAACATATGGAAACTAGAACATAAAATCAATTAACGTACGATTAATTGGCAGTCCACTAAATTTGTGAGTGAACCTGGTAGAACAAAAATGTAAACACTGAAGATAAAATTTTAAAAAACAACACATAATGCTGAGAAAACGTTTCCGCCATTTTCACAGTGCTTTAAAAGTTTTTTTTTTTTTTTCATTTCCTTATAAGCAGCTTAATAGCCTTTAGCCAAAACTACCTCAGGCTAACCTTTCTAGAAAAAAATAACAAAAAGACATCTTCCGAATATAAACAGTGTTATCGTCTGCTTTAGAGAAGCATTAAAATTTCAAGTGATGATTTATTTCTGAAATGCAGAAAATCGTCATCTTGTTCAGTTGCTTCTGTTAACTTTCTTTCCCCCACCTGATTTACTTTCTTTCTTTTTTCTTTTCTTTTCTTTTTCTTTCTTTTCTTTTTCTTTTTCTTTCTTTTCTTTTCTTTTCTTTTCTTTTACTTTCTTTCTTTTTTCTTTTCTCTCTCTCTCTCTCTCTCTCTCTCTCTCCTTTACTTTTTCTTTATTTTTCTCTTTTTCTTTTTTCTTTCTTTCTGTTTATTTTTTTCTTTTCCTGTCTTTCCTTTTCTTTTTGTTTTTCTTTATTTTTCTTTCTTCCCTTTTCTTTTTCTTTCTTTTTCTTTCTTTCTTTTCATTCTTTTCTTTTTCTTTCTTTCCTTTCCTTTTCTTTTTTCTTTCTTTCTTTACTTTTCCGTTTGTTTTTTTCTTTCTTTCTTTCCTTTAATTTTTTCTTTCCTTTTCTTTTTTTTTCTTTCTTTACTTTTCCGTTTGTTTTTTTCTTTCTTTCTTTCCTTTAATTTTTTTCTTTCTTCCTTGTTTTTTATTGTCTTCATACAGCTTTGATATCTTTCTATGACTCTCCCCAATTTCCTATCCTTTGTAGATCTTAGAAAATTTTACCTTTTCTTTGTGTTTCCTAGTCTCTGTTCTGCCAACAATTTACGCAAGCTTTTTAGATAGATTATGTGCTGTTTTCTTCTGTCACTCTCGTTTTCAATATGTTCTGTCAGTCGTGAAAATTTATCAAATTTGATCTGTGCTTTATACTTAATGTTAAGAGTTGATCTGTGTGTTTTATCGATAAGAATAATCATTTTCTTAAAAATAAAAATTCAGTAAATTAATAAGGATCATGTTACTTTTTAAGCAAATAAGAAAATTAGCATAAGCGATTTAAAATAACATTCACAAAGTTCGACTAAAACTTAACACCTGGCGATGTAAATAGTCGAATGTGAATTTTTTACCAGAACACGTTTCCCCAGTAACCATAAAGAACACGCTTCTCTTCTAGATCTCTTCTTTACTTCTCTCCATGACTTTTGCCATGCCATGCAGCTCTGCCCTCTTAGCAACTCTGATCATGCTGTGGTGTCTGTTAATATCTCTTTCTACTTCCCCTTCTTCCAGGAACTTCCTACCAGCAGAATATCTTACTGCTATCAAAAGTGGACTGGAACTCGTTTCTAGATTTCCTTTATGATGTCCCTTAGAACAAAGTTTTAGTCTCACTGTTGAAGACTGTGCCTCTGAGGTCTCTTCCTAGGTGAAAGCCGGCATTGATGCTTTCATCCCAGTCAGGAAATTTCGAGTGAAACCAGGTTCATCTCCTTGGTTTTCTCCTGTTTGCTGGACCGCCATTGCCCACAGGAATCACTTCTTCCGGCTTTACCAGAGCGACATTAATTAATGCAAGCATGTCCGAAATTATACGAAGTTGTTGTTTGCTAATAAAATGAAGCAGCATATATCATCTCGCAGTTTTGGTTCCAAAGAGTATTAACAATTCTGCAAGAGTGTGCTAAACAACAGCAAACCCACGATTCCGCTTCTATTCAATAAATTTGAGGTCTTCACATCCACAGCAGACAAGGTTGAGTGCTTTGCTAGCAAATTCTCTTCCAGTTCTACACTTAACTCGTCTGAAGTACCCACACCCGATTTCCTACCTAATACTGAGACCCACCTAATACTGGTCTCTATCGTAGTTTCTAAGCTTAACTCTCATATGGCAAGCAGAGGTGGCGGAATTCCAATCATCATCCTAAAGAAATGTGTCGCTGAGCTCTCTCCTGTCTTCTCTAAACTTTGTTGGAAGTCTTTCTCTGTAGTTCCTGTTTTTAAAACTCTGGACAGCCCTCTGACCCCTCTAATTATCGTCCTATTAGCCTCTTACCGCATTTTGGCAAAGTGTTCGAGGCTATTGTCAATGCTAAAATAGTTCATTATCTCATATCTCACGACCTACTCTTTGACAAACAATATGGCTTCCGCTTTCCCAGGTCTACCACTGATGTTATAACACCCATCACTGAATACCAGGATTTTGATAAGAACGACGAAGCTCGAGCTTTTGCTCTAGATATCTCGGAAGCGTTTGACGGAGCTTGACATGCTGGCCTTCTACACAAGCTACAGAGCTGCAGTATTTCTGGACGATTGTTCGATTTAATCCAATCGTTTCTATCAAATCGCGAAATGAAGGTTGTTTTTAATGGGCAAGCTTCCAGGTCCTTTCATACGAACGCGAGCGTTCCTCAAGGCTCTATCCTAGATTCTACGTTTTTTCTGATCTTCATCAATGATCTTTCTGATGTAATCAGTTCACAAGTAGGCATCTATGCAGATGACACCACCATTTACTCCCGTCTCAATAAAAAAAATCTATCAAGCATGACAAAGTAAACCTCGCTGGTGCTCTAGAAAAAAACCTCCAATCTGTGATAGAATTGGGTATGAAATGGCTTGTAAATTTTAATGCTTCCAAAATGAAGCTTCTCTCATTTAACCATCATCGAGAAACTTCCCTACCTTACCTCAGTATGGATGACGCTAGTCTCCTAGAAAGCAATACACTGCGCCTCCTTGGCCTCACTCTCTCAACCGACTTGAAGTGGAACGACTACATCGAATCTATAGCTGCATCTACCGCTAAAAAGGTTGGGTCGCACTGTCGGGTCAGAAAGTTTTATCTGGTTAAAGTTCATCTTGCAAATTTATAAATCTATCATTCGTACGTCCATTAAATACTGTTGCTATATCTGATCGGGTACTCCTGCTATTCAACCCAAGGTTCTCAACAAAATCCAATGAAAGATCTCCAATATAATCGATCCTGAAGTAGCACCTCGACTTCAGTCACATTCGTACAGACATGATGTAGCTTCCCTGTTTTTTCTATAAATATTTTCATGGCTTCTGTTCTGACAAACTTCTTTCCCTGATGCGCAGAGAACATTCATTTATTCGTGTTACAAGATTAGCATCTAGGTTCCACTCTTTTACCATCAAAATAGTGAAATGTAATCTCTACTTCTATTAGTTTCTTTTTTCGCACTTCCCGTCTGTGAAATTCCTTTCCGTATATTTGCTTCCCTGATAGCTACAATCTCAAAAATTTTAAATTCAACGTCAGTTGCCATCTTCTACCTCCCTGAATTCAACTCATTCTTATCCTTTCTTCGACATCACCTGTACCTTATTTTTTCTCTCACTGTAACCGATAATGCTATTATAGATTTTGCACAGTTTGTGTCAGAGAAGTCTGCAGAGAAGTCTGGCAGATTACTTCCTATTCACCGATTGCTGACTCACGTGATCGGCCCAAATAGACATGGGGGTTTACGGCTGTATCACGTTGAAACACTGGTTCTCGTAAAACCACTGAAGTTAAACACGTTCAAGCCTACAGCACCTAGTATTCTCAAGTGGTCACCCATCAAGGTACTGACCAAACTCGAGATTGTTTAAGTTTGTTGATTGTATGAAAACCTCTGTTTCAACTGGATATGGCCGTAAGCCATACCATCCGCACGTTTAAAATTAGATCTCCTGGTATTTCAAAGGGGTCACCCATCTAGGTACTGATCAAGAACGTCGTTATTTAAGTTCGGTGATCTTATCAGAACCTCTGTTTCAATGTGATATTACCGTAAGCCATACCACCTGCACTTTCAAGATTACAGCACTTGGTATTCCCAAGCAGTCACTCATCAAGATAATGGATAGGCTCGACGTTACTTAAGTTCGGTGATTGCATGAGAACCGGATTTTCAACGTGATATTGCCGTAAGCATCATATTAGTTTTATATGTGCACTTTGATTATATCTTGGTCGATTATCTGATCCATGTTTCATCTTTTTGTGTCTGATTCAATCGGAGATTACCACACGCCTCATTCATCATAACAGTAACCTTCTACTTTGGGTGGCACAAGGCTTCGTAAAAGATGAATTTTAGTATAAAAAGATATAATATTCAGCCTTCATTTTGTTTTACTCATCTAAGTTTAAAACCAGCTTAATTCATGCAAAACGAAATTGTACAACTTAGCTACAAATAATGCAAATCAGCTTAAAAACTTATCTCGTCTAACTGGCTTCAAAATAACCATATATCAAACAGACAAAGAAAGAGAAAGTGGTTATAAAATAATGTATGTAATGATTCATTATATCTAAAGATCTCGATATACAAATTATACAAAATAATACATTAATTCTCCAAGAAAAGAGTAAATGTGAATTGTTCTTTAAATTACACAACGGCATCGCAAATTATACTTCAATTTAAAGCATGTTTCCCAGAAAGAAACTCATATGGTCCGTTTCGTACTTATTCCTGGTCTTAAAACAGGAGTAGAGCATATATATATATATATATATATATATATATATATATATATATATATCGAAAACTATCAACAAATCACAAGGATAAACACTTCAAAATTTGGCTAATAATATTTACGCATGGCCAGTTGCATGCTCCAGAGAAATCCTAAAAAATCCTAAAAATTTATTATTCTTTCTTAAAAAAGAAACAAGAAATTTTCTTTAATAATGTTAACGATAACTTCAACAGTACTAAATACTGTGAGGACTTCAACAAAAATATTCTAGTTTAGTGTTTAGGAATGTGGGAAGCGGAGGTATGTGAAGAATATCTTTGAAGTAGTCGCTCCTTAGGTCTGAAAGAATAGATACGTTTCAGCTATCGTCCGGTTCACACTTCTCCCTGATCCTTTTTTTAGGTTTGGGTTTCTGGTTCATTCTAAAACCTGTTTATTTTTTTGTTTTCCTGATCACAACAATTTTGACCTCTTCAAGTCAAGAGTTAACCATTATCTTTCCTGCTAGTCCTAAAAACTTCACTTCTTGCCCTTTCTTATGCTTACACTACAGAGTAACCCTCTATTTTGAGTGAATCCTGGGCCTTGTATTGCTCGAACATTCGCCTCAAATTAAATTGACTGCAACTTGTTGAATTTGCCTCAAACAAAAGATAATCTATCTATTCTCTTTTCTAATCTTCTCAATCTTATGTAGGTTAACGGAATTTGGCCTTGTGGTAGATAGGCCACTATAAGTTATAAAATTTCGGAAAAAAAAGGCCAAATGTTTAAAAAAAATAATAGATGATTTATATTCCTCAATGAATCCTGCGTTTAACTAATAAAAATTTTCGCTACAAAATTTAATTTCTTGAAATTTCATGAATTTACGTGTGGGTAGGAGTAACAGATGTAAAACATATTTTTACCAAGATTTTTTTTAAAATAATCATTTCAAAACTAATTTTATTTATGAATAAGTTCTGGAAGTTTCATTAAAATCCGACAATTATTTGATTTTTGCAAGAATTTTCAAATTAATGTGCTTTTCACTGGAAAAAACCGAGCTACGTAATATTATTCATTGTAAACTCTGGTAACAATTTAGTAGGTACCTCCACTCGATTTTCGATAGTTAAGTTTTAAATTGAATTTTTAAAAATAAAATTTGTTTTAACTTTAATTTTAGCTTAATTAAAAGCTAATGATTACATTTACTATTTCCACAAAGCAAAATACTCGGGTGTATTTCAAACAAAAATCATATTCATTGGAATCTAAAATGTTTCGATTTTTTTTTTTTAATTTTCAATTTTTCGGCTTTTCTTTTCTTTTTTTTTCTTTTTTAAGTGAGCGTCACATTTGTAAACAAAAGGTAATTCTCGGTTTTAAAAATCTTGCAAAAATAAAATATACACCTCCCACTCATTATTTTTGGAAAATTATTAAATTTAAAGTTAAATTAATCTCATTTGAAACAAATATTACTTGTTTATGGCATGAAATTTAGAAAAAGTTTATTTCTTAACCACAAAGACCTGACTCGTTGACCTATCAAGTAGGCGATGACGGCACCTATCAATCAGTTTGGAAGTATGGTAACCAAAAGTTGACACAACTCAGTTTAACATTTCGTAAGGGGAACAATCCTTAAAACATGTGACCTTTTAATGATAAGTCTCGTATAAGTTTCCATAGTAAAAGAAAATGTGCAGTTTAACATAATAAAATAAATTGGAGATTATTTTTTAAATCTTACTTTTAAATTATTTGTATTAAGCTTATGAATTTTCGATTTGTAAATAAAGTCTATTTATAATGAATTAATAACCGAAGAGACTGAGTAACTGGAAGGAATTTAAAAATATGTTTGAAACTTTAATTAGCAAAGAAAAAAATGAAAACAATTCTTACAAAAATTCATTATTCATCGAATTTTTTTTCTTCTTCAGAATATATTCTAAAATTAAATTATTTATAAAATCAATTAAAACTTTATCTATATTAAAAATAGCGTAGTTTTAATGCATTTTTTATTTTCGAAGCAGATTTTCGGAAAATGACCCGTAATGAAAAAAAAATTACATGATTTACATTCCACAATGAGTCCTGCATTTAACTAATAAATGAATAATTGGTATAGATAATGTATTTCTAGAAGTTTGATGCAATTAATTGAAATATGGGTGGGTAACAGTTGTAAAAAAAATATTTTTACCAAGATTTTCTGAAAATAATAATTGCATAAATAATTTCATTCATTTGTAAATAATTCCTGAAAGTTTCATTAAAATCAGACAATCAATTGATTTTTGCAAGAATTTTTAAATTAATGTGTCTTTCAACGTCAAAAAAACGACTTGAGTAATATTACATTTTGCTTATTAGTCACATTACGTAAACATAGCGTGAATCGCCGACGGAAAACATAAAAAATATTTGAAATTTCGAACGTGTTAGAAAGGATTAAAAAAAATTTAAATAACGACAACAAAATTTGATCTTTCCTTTCAATAGTATAAACATTTTGATGATAAAACTTTGTTTTGTTTTGTTTTTAGTTTAAACCCTTTGTTGGAAATTATACAAATAGTAACGGGTCTCCTCATTGGATGATGAATCCACCACATTGTTTTTAAGACAACCCTGTTGATTGGCTGAATTAAGCCGACCTCGTTTTGAAAATTTGGCGGGCCTTAGAACGGAAGGGAAGAATTCCGGCCTCTTTGGTCAGCCGGCTCCGACAGACACGGTCGCATTAGCACCGCTCCTGACTTATACGTTGCCGCGGGGCCTACAATAGGCGCCCACATGTCTCTCTATCCTGAGACCGTTATACCTAAATTAAGGTATTTTTATTAGGCTAATGCCTTTTCTTCTATTCAGAGAGACTCTCTCTAAGACCATTATACCTTTTAAGGTATCTTTATTAGGCAAATGCCTTACTTTGTTAGAGAAAACTTCTCTAAGAATTCTTCAAGGCGAGTATATTGACCCTGTTTCGACCGTATGGAAACTGCTGAAGGAACCAGACTACAGAAGAATAATTCCTGGACGTCGCTGAATTTCGCAGCTCCACTCGTTACTTCACCACCTTCCAAGACCAGGCCGAAGCCCTTCAAGTCTCCGGAAGGAAACCAACTACCGCCTCGAGAAGAGACCTCTATAACAAGCTAAGCAGTTAGCTGCAAAAAGTCAACATATTTTTGCAAGGCCAATAAACTTGTTGTTTAAAACCAAGTATGTCTTGTTCTATTTGTTGATATCCATCCACTGCTTGAGCTCTGAGCCATGTGAGAGTAATTTCTCACATAGCTTTTATTGCAAAAATATGACTCGTTATATATTTTAACGTTTAAACAGCTTTTATTACAAAAATTATTGCGTTATATATTTTAACGTTTAAATAGCACTTATCGTAAAAATACGACCTTGTATTGTAACCTTTGAATTCATTTATTTTCGTAAAAATACGATTGTAATTCTCTTTTAAAATTGCTCCCTTACTGCATAAAAGAAAAAAGGGTCTATATTCTATAAGTGAATAATTCCTTAATTGTTTGTAAGATTTCATTCTAAATTGTTTGGCAATAATTTGTTTGCATTTCTAATACTTAAGCGAGTTGACATTATTACTCGTAAAAAATTAATAATTTTCCCTTCCAGAATTGTTATTTGTATTATGTATGATTTTTTTTTTTTTTTTTTTTTGCTATATTCTTTAGCTATATATTGAATTGGTGCTTCTTGTCTGCTACCTGAAAAAAAAAAAAAAAAAAATTTTTTCCTCCCTAATTATTAGTTATCGTTTTGTCAAATTTTGTTTGAGAGGGGGTAAGTTACCTCCCTTTGACTGGCTAAGCCTTAACAATTCCCTTTTTTTTCTCTCTTAGCATTGTATCGTGCCTTGGCTGTTCTTTGAATTAAAATTATCTCCGTTCATTGAGTATTGTTTCGTATCTTATCCTAGTGTCCTTACGGGCGACATTATGGCGGCCTTAAAGGAATTAACCAATAAAATCGAAACAAAAAAATTTCGGATTCCATGTACTGTGAACTGGCTTAAGGATAATAATTCCTCTCTGTCGACCATTGAGGCGAGCGAGAAAGATATCCTAAATTGGCTGAAGGATTTGGACAATTTATTTGACCAGATTATTTTAAAGTCTCCTGAAGAGGAGCGGTTGTCATTTTGCAATGACTCTGTAAAATTTTCTTCTGGTGTTAGGGAAACGTTATTTGAGTTAAAATCTGGTCGAGAGAGCGGCAAAAATTTAAAACCTGTCTCTCTTCAACCTTTAAAATTAGAATTGGAGTGTCCTAACTTCAGCGGGTCTCCTTCGGCTGATAAATTCGAATTTCGGACATTTCTCAGAAGGTTCGAATTCTGCACAGCCAACTTGGGAAATGCTGACAAGATGTTAATTCTCAAGTCGAAGTTGAAGGGGAAAGCCTTTGATTTGATTTCTAATTTGGATGTTTCCTCCGAGAACTACCCATTTGCATTGGATAGCTTAAAACAAAAATTCCTGAATCCTTCCCTTATTAAGGACCGAATTTTTGAGGAAATAATTCCACTACCGGTGCAAATTACCAAATTGGATGAGCTTAAAACTTGTGTAGAACAAGTAAAGCTTGACTTATCTGAGTTGGACAAGTCCTTTGGAACAGATTTTTTTTCGGAAAATTCCACTTCTGGGTCAATGGTGGTCCATATTCTGTTCCGAAAATTCCCAGTTAGCGTTCGAAGGGAATTAATGTCGCGAACGAAGGAGCGTTATCCTTCCCTTTTAGCAATTATGTCCAACCTTTTCGACATTATTGAATTTTTGCAAGCGGCGCCTTTAGTTGATAAAAGGCGGGAAAGTGGCCCGCTCAAGCCGCCATTTTCTGCTTCTTCTTCATCTGAGCCTCGACCCAATTTGTCGAGCCATAAAAATTCCAATCCCAAAAAGGGTACGGATCCCTCAAATACCCGGACTAGCGTCAGAGAAGGCAGAAGGTTTTGCAAGTTGTGTGACTTAGCAGACCATACCGTTAAGGACTGCCCGAAATATCCTAGCCACGAATCAAAGGTTCGACGAGCTAAGGACCTACGAATCTGTTCCAGATGTCTGGGTGGTCACGCTGACCAGGACTGTAAGGGAAACCGAGGGTTTCCCTATCCCTGCAATACTTGTGGACTGAAAACCCATTACACGGTTATGTGCCCTAAAGCCTTAGAGTCCTTTGTGGGAAGGACTACACTGTCAGACCTGGAAAATTGTATATTTCCAGTTATTAAAGTGTCCATGAAGGGTGAAGGGCGTCCCGTCTCTTTTCACTGTATCTTGGACTCTGGAAGTCAAAAATCGTTTTTCTCTCGGGCTATTTTAAAAAAATTGTGCCCTCGGGAAAAATTAGTACCGAAACCCGTGATAATGCCGGTTAACACCCTCATAGGAACCAGGTCGGTGGACCTTCTTGAACTTAATGTCTCCATTAGATTAGGGTCTCAAAAACCTTTTCCCTTCTCTGCCTTATTTGCGGACGACCTTAACCTCAAGTTTCAAGTGCCGAGATTTGATGAGATTACCTCTAATATAAAGGAGGCAGGATTTCGTCTCGGTAATGGCTATGAGGATTTGAACGGTAGAGATCTACATGGCCTTGTCGGTTTGGATTTAATCCAGCAGTTGAAGGATTCGCATTTGGTTGAATGTCTGAATGGGACTGCATGGAGAATTTCTGACGAAATCATTCCCTTCGGCTATGGGCACCATTTTTTGAAGCCGGTAATTAATAGGGAGGATAAGCAAGAGTGCCCCCACTTTAATCAAATTATTGAATCCTTGCCTAAATGTTCGTCGTTCTTAATCGACAGTGCCTTAAATCCGGTATATTCGTATTCGGATACACTTGGTCCATTTTTCGAGGATTCCTCTGTAGAACGCGGAATTGAACATTTTCTCTTTCTCGAGTCTATTGGAATCGACGAGAGTGAAACTTTATCTTCCTATGATGAAGAAAAAATTGACGACTTCAAGAAATCCATAGTTTTGAAAAATGGTAGATATTATGTGGATCTGCCCTGGGACGGAGATAAATTGTCTCGGGTGGATTCTAATTATGTGCCTTCCCTAAAAATAATGCATAGGGTGGCAGATTCCTTGGAGAAGAAGGGACCCGATTGGCTAAAACAACATACCATTGACTGGCCAGTATCTCCATTACCTTGACTTAATGACTCCAACCGGAAGATTGTATCCTGTATGTTAACCGAGGATTCTCGCACAGGCGAAACCAGTCTTCCTATAAATATTTCTAAATTTTCAACATTGTCTAGAGCGATCAACGTTCTTGAAAAGGTTTTAAGGTTCGGTGATAAGTTGATGCATCGACACACTGATACCTACCATAGAGCCAAATTGTTGCTTTTTTCTGATATGCAAAGGGAGGCATTTCCCTTTGAGTTGGAATATTTGACTCAACCTTCTGATAAGGTTGTACCTCCAAGAATAACTGCCCTTGGGTTGTTTATTGATAAGGATGGTCTGTTGCGGACTAAAGGACGCATCCAGAATTCCAGTATACACCCCTTCGGAGTCAAATTCCCTATACTTTTGGGTAAACATCACCCCTTAACTGAATTGGTTATTAAAGAGGCTCATTTGAATTGTTGCCACATGGGAACCAATTCAACTCTTTCCAAGTTGAGATTATCCGGGTTTTGGATTCCCCAGGGAAGACAATCGGTAAAGAAAACACTTCGTAGCTGTATTACTTGTAAGAAGATTAATTCTTTACCGTATAAAGCTCCCTCGGGTTCTCAACTGCCCACCCACCGGGCAAATTTTGTTCACCCCTTTCAACAAGTGGGTATCGATTTTACCGGCCATTTCTTGGTAAAGTACAAGGATGATGAAATAAAGATGTACATCCTGCTATTTACCTGCATGAGTCTTCGCGCAGTGCATCTGGAGCTTTTGCCTGACATGAGCTCCAGATCCTTCCTGTTAGCCTTCGTCAGATTTACCAATCTTTTTGGCGTTCCCTCTCATGTCTATTCGGATAATGCTAAAACCTTTCTAGCATCCGGCATTATGTTGTCTGAAATTTTCGTTTCCGACGAATTCAGGGAACATTTTAAATCCGCTTCCATTAGTCATCTCACCATCCCCCTTTATTCCGCCTGGCATGGGGGTGCATGGGAGAGAATGATTAAAACCATGAAGCAATGCTTGAAAAAATTAATAGGTAGGAGGAAAATTCAGTATTTTGAATTTTTAACGATAATTTCTGACGTGCAGAAAGCGATCAATGATCGACCGCTGACTTATATTACCGCTTCAGAAGGGGGCCTAGACATTTTAACCCCCAATCACTTTCTACAAACTGGCTACAATCCACGTTTGTTAATTAGTAACTATGGATCGGAAGATCTGTGCCCCGATCCTCCTAGTAGAATAAAACTGGTGCAATCTTTGGAATTAAGACATAAATATGTCGAAAAATTTAGGAAGATGTGGCACAATGATTATCTGTTGTCCCTGAGAGAGAGGGATACGAATTTAAGGGGAGATTGCCCTCTAAAGGTGTCAGTTGGAGAAATTGTATTAATCAAATCTCCTAATAAGACTAGACCCTTTTGGAGTCTAGGTAAGGTGCTTAGACTCATTACCGGGAATGATGGTAAAGTTCGCTCGGCCTGTGTGTTGAGGGATGGATGCGAACAGGTTCATTCCTTAAAACATTTATTTCCCCTGGAATTAAAGGGAGTTTCTGCGTCATCCTCAGCAACATTTCAGGAAGAGGGCGGTCCTTTCTTCTGTCCTTCTTGTTCCGTTGCAAACGATGGATCTTCTCCCATGGTGTGTTGTGACGCCTGCGACAATTGGTACCACTTTGACTGTGTAGGAGTGGTCCAGCAGGATACTTTGGGAGAGTGGATTTGTCCAAATTGTTCGGATAAAACATCTCACTAGTCTCGTAGGGACTGCAGTCTGATTATCAATATTAATGATCTAGGTAGAACCAGGTTCATTAGTTATAAATTTATTATAGTGGCAGACAGAAGCACGTTCAATTCCCCTTGAAAAGAAAAGAAAAAATAATTACTTTCGAATAATTGATAGTTAATACAATTATCCTATTCTATGACTAAAAAAAAAAAAAAGTAATGGATAACCATTACTTTTTCGTTGCTCCTTTGGCAGTGTGTTGGAAATTATACAAATAGTAACGGGTCTCCTCATTGGATGATGAATCCACCACATTGTTTTTAAGACAACCCTGTTGATTGGCTGAATTAAGCCGACCTCGTTTTGAAAATTTGGCGGGCCTTAGAACGGAAGGGAAGAATTCCGGCCTCTTTGGTCAGCCGGCTCCGACAGACACGGTCGCATTAGCACCGCTCCTGACTTATACGTTGCCGCGGGGCCTACAATAGGCGCCCACATGTCTCTCTATCCTGAGACCGTTATACCTAAATTAAGGTATTTTTATTAGGCTAATGCCTTTTCTTCTATTCAGAGAGACTCTCTCTAAGACCATTATACCTTTTAAGGTATCTTTATTAGGCAAATGCCTTACTTTGTTAGAGAAAACTTCTCTAAGAATTCTTCAAGGCGAGTATATTGACCCTGTTTCGACCGTATGGAAACTGCTGAAGGAACCAGACTACAGAAGAATAATTCCTGGACGTCGCTGAATTTCGCAGCTCCACTCGTTACTTCACCACCTTCCAAGACCAGGCCGAAGCCCTTCAAGTCTCCGGAAGGAAACCAACTACCGCCTCGAGAAGAGACCTCTATAACAAGCTAAGCAGTTAGCTGCAAAAAGTCAACATATTTTTGCAAGGCCAATAAACTTGTTGTTTAAAACCAGGTATGTCTTGTTCTATTTGTTGATATCCATCCACTGCTTGAGCTCTGAGCCATGTGAGAGTAATTTCTCACACCTTTTAGCATCATGCTATGCTGTTTTTTCGGCAATTGAGTGGAGGTACATACAATTTACTTATCTGCTAACGAAAAACAAAACAAGTATTTTTAACAAAATTTCGAACATGTTAGAAAAGATTAAAAAAATCAAATAATTAAAAAATATTTGGATCTTTCCTCTTAATAATAACAAGAATTTTGATGGTAAAATTTCGTTTTTATTAAGTTTAGGACATTTTCTTCTTCATATACTGCTGTTTTTTCAGCGAATTAGTGGAGGTACCTATTTTGAAACATTACAAAAGTTAGAAACATTTTACTCGTGTATTTTTCTCTGCCTTTGTTTGTTTGTTTGTTTGTTTGTTTGTTTGTTTGTTTTATATTTTTTTCAATTCTTTCCCTCAGAAATCGAAACAGACCTGTTATTTAACCTAGTTCTTGTTATCTACTCAGATTTCAGGTTTCTAAATCCATGAAGAATTATAGAATTATAGATGTTTGTACTCTCAGGACCAGAAAGCAAATGACCAAAACTGGTCATTGCGTAGCCGGCTCCACGCAAAGGTTCCGGCAGAAAGCTAAAAATTTATTAAATATCAAATTCCAGTTCGCGAGCGTACGTGAATTTTATTTATCGGCCAATGGGAAGACCAGAACCAAATACGAGTATGAATTCCCAAATGATCCGCTGGGATCCACAAAGACGATATAAAAAGCCGATACAGAAAGCATCGCCGACGAGACAGACAGAGATAGACTCGAGAAAGCACTAGCATAATTAGCACTTCCCTTGACCAAGTCAAGTGATTTACTATGCTCGCCGCCTTTCCCTCTCCTTTTCTTCTTCGCAGTCTCTAAACTACTTACCGACCAAAGAAGCGGATACATCAAAGACATTCCTAATTTACAACGCTCCCACATTCACACGCACAAATTCTCTTTTCAGCATTTTATTGCCATGAACTTTTAACGTCCGTTGGACTCATCCTAAAATGATTACTTTAATTGTAAAAACCTTAATTAATACGTGTATATATAAAACGTTGTTTCTATACTCAATTTGCTTTTCGTGTTTTATAATCCCTTTTTATAACTTATAGTGGGCTATCTAAAACGAGGCCAAATTCCGTTAATCTGCAACAACACACAACTACTTTCACTAGAACGGATAACCCACTATAATACTTACAAATATAATATACAAATTGTAAACAAAGAAAAAAAAATGATTATCTCGAAACTGTAGCGATCGTCACCTCACAATGTATAAACGTGCGGAACTTACAACAGAGAAACATGAATTACGTAATAAAATAACAGATAATTCAGTATTAAAAAAAGAAACGCAGTTGTCAACTTCATTAAAACTTACTAAAATAAAATCTTTTGAAATAAAGTAACATTTTTACTGTTTGCATCATTCTAGTACTTTTCACCTAATTCTTTGTCAGATCTAAACATTATCAAAATAGCCGAGGATAATGTTTTTAACATTCAAGCTGTTTTAATTAGCTATTATTACTTCAAATATGAAATCCATAAAAATATCAAATAAACAAAACTACAAATATAAATTTCTTTCCGACATCTTCTTTCCCTATTTGTATATAAATCTGGTTGTGGATTTTCATGTATAACAAATGCGTATATAAATGTATTTAAAGTATAACAAATGCATATGTAAATAAAATTAATGTGTAAGAAATGCACATATAAATTTATTTAATGTATAACAAAAGCGAATATAAACATATTCAATGTATGACAAATGCGTATGGAAATTTATTTAATACATTACAAATGTTAAATAAATATAATTAATGTATAACAAATGCTCATATAAATTTATTTGAGGTATAACAAATG